>CAIGRP010048608.1:0-18961 GCA_903798385.1 Fraxinus cuspidata
TGAAGGAAGGAAAAAGCCAAAATCCTTTATTTATTTGGTTAAGTAAAGAAGGGTAAAGTGGACTTTTGAAACTTTAAAATAATTAATATATCTTTTCTAAAAAAAAAAAAAAAAAAAAAGCTGGTCAAAGGCCTTTTGAACAAAATTAAAGTGATAGATGGCCATCTCAGCTAATTCCCCAATAATTTATTTCTTGAGAGTTATCTTGACAATATTTAGTTCTCTTCTTGTCACGTTAGCCAGACAATTCTAGACAATTTTTACTAGAAATGAATTATTATAGACAATGTCGATTTTAGTTTATGTTACAATCTTTTCAATGAAATCCATATTAGTAGCATTGAGATGTTCTTATTGAAACTAGTCAGAATATGGCCTTGAAGCATTGGTAGTGTAAATGATAGAAAATCTTTGCTTTCCAGTGCACGAATGGTTCAAACAAACTGCATTTTCTTGCACTAGCAAATTGTTGGGAAACTTGCACTCTTGATCCATAACTCATTAATCAAACACGAGTTGGATTTCAATGTTTAATTAAAAAAAATCAGTCGGTCTACAACTTGCTATATTTTCTCGAACAAGTACAAGAAAAAATTAAATTACTGTTGCATGTAAATATTGCGAATATGATGATATTGGACACGTTTAAGGAAATCTAACATTCTTGTTAATTTATTTATGATATAATAGTGGGAATTTGAACTTAGGACTCATTTTAGAGAAATGCTATGGATACATAATTTTTATCCATAAGGGTTCACATAACACTCATATGGGGTGGATAAAAATTATGTACCACTAGACTTATCCCTCATTTTATGTTCCTTCATATAACTTGTTCAACTAGTGAGACTTTTGGTCTCTATTTGATATCACTAAAAAATTTGATTAAAATTGAAGTCAAATTCAACGATTGATTTTAATCGTACATTTTATAGAATTTACAGTTTTTCAACCATACATTCCATCATCTTTTATCAAAATTTAATTTTAATCTCCATAAAACATGGACTTAGTGATTGTACAAAAGTCGCGACAATTATCTTTTCTAAAATGGAGTTTGTGAACTTTATTTTTTATTTTTACATTGGTCGACAAATTCAAGTGTTTATTTCCTTTTCTCTCTCTAACCCTTTTAGGAATAAACTTCACAATTGTCCATGTTAAGTTACAAAAGATGACATGTAGTCATGTATATATAAGGAGGTCGACAAATTAACTCTATAACTAACCTAACCTTATTCAATATACATACATACATATACACACACACACACACACACATATACAGCATGATAAATTTACAATTTTAAAAGTACAATATTGTGGTATACATGCCATTTCCAGTGTTATCCCGCTTATTTCTTTCTACCCCAACCCGCATTGTAATTCTCATAGACAAACACAGGTTCCCTACCACCAATCTCGCCTCACCATTTCAACAATCTAGTCATATTCCCGTTTTTAATGCCTGCAAATAAACAACATTCTTGAATACATAAACAAAATGCAAGAATTCATAGGCAATTAATCTAAATTTCTTTTGATTATTTCAGTTTTAATTGGTTTGGTGGACCGCATTAACCAACTATAAAACAGATAAAGAACTAGTTAGCTAAAATATCCCTAAAATCAGAATCGCAATTAAATCTCTCAAATTTATCCTATACCGTCTTTCTCGAATTAACTCTTCAACCTTCTATTTTAAGAGCGATTTCATCATCTTTCTATAAATTTCAGTCTCTCTACCTCGACCCTGCTACCTAAATTTATTGGAAATGTACCATGTGGTTTTAGTGGGATATTATTTATTTAATTAACTCATTATTATGTTTATTTTTTCTTTAACTAATTAATTTTAGATATTTTTTGAAAGTTATTAGTTCAACCCTAAAATCAAGTAATAGGTGAAAAACGAGGACTTAAATTTATCAATTGAAAGCAAACAGTCACTTTATAATTGTTCTAAATGTTTAGTCAATCAAGTCAAATAATCATATGTTGAATTGCCGCAATAAATAACACACGACTTGATGACGGAAAAAAATCCTTAACTGGGTAAAAACTTTGGAATCAAGCCAGTAGCTTTCACTATAGACAATAATAATTTACAGTAGGATCCAGCATAGAAAATTCACAAGACTTGTGGATCTAATTCCTGCAATCTCCAAAATCCGCTAGAAAATGCTTCACTCACACGTGCTCCCCCATCTTCTGGAATTATCTATCTCCTGTAGAACAATAAGAACGGCTCGTTTTTGCACTCTTTTTGTGCTTCTGGTCCAACATCCATCAATTTTTAGCAACCTCTAAAAGCTATTGAGAAAGTACATTCCTAATGATATCTAGGAAGTGAGTATTTTGGAATATAAGAAATTGATATTTTTTCCAAACTTGTGGTTGATCGATCTCAAGAATCAAATGATTAATCTAGATTGTTAAATATGTTCTTGGATCTTGAAATAATGTTATGAAGATGTAAATAATGATCAAACACACTTTTGGACATTCATATGGTAAGATATATATAGAGAAAAATGTTTGGGATGAAAAGTGATTAAAAACTAAGTATTTAAAGCAAAACAGATTTCTGATTGTCGACTGTCGCTCGAGCGCCAGCAGCAATAGGGGAGTAACAGCTGAGTAATCGTCAGTATTTTTATCATAACGTTCTCTCCCGATGTCCGATTGAGGTGCTTCAAAATGAATTGGAAAGCTAATTCAAATGGATACAATTATTCTAGAAATAGTATTGTCCAAATTCCAATGTTTCTAAATGAAAAGTGTATTGCAAGTTACGATTGAGAATTTGAAAGATAACTTGCGCGGCTCTTTGATACTCTTTAGATTTCTAATTGCATTCCTTAATCATATGTGATTTTTTGGACATCTTGAACTCCTTCAAGGACTATAATACCCTCCAAAAGACTTCTTAACTTTTACAACTCTTTTGTAACAATCCTATTCTTTTACAATAACTATTTTTTCCAAAGAATTGTCAATACAACTAAAAACCTAACAGTATCTCCCTTTGGTATTTTGTGACAAAACTATACAATTCAATCAAGAATGTAAAACAAAAACTAATCTACCCAAACTCAAAATGAATGTCTGCCTCTTGCATTTCTTGAAACTTGTTTTCTGAAATCAATAACTCAAATACCAATTGTAAAAGTATGTGATACGGGAAATGTAATAATTGAAACAGACTATCATATGCTAGCTAGATTGAGAAGCAATAATAATGTTAATCAAAACACTATTAAAACATTAATATCACAAAAGATAAAAAAAACAACAACTATGCATTAAAAAAATATCATCTCCCATTGAGAAAAATCTCCCCCTTTCTACAAAATAAACTCGAAATAAACTACAAAATAAACTAGAATAAATGCATCTCATCATCTCCCCCCCCCCCTTTTGTCATAAATGACGAAGGTAACAACAATATATAATAATTCAAAAATACATTTGATAGCATACACGAGCATAATCTATGCTCAGTAAGCTTTCCTACATACTCAATTCAAGTCTAAATAAAGTAAATTGCATAAGCGACTCATGTGTGTTAAGTGTCACTAATTCATTGTAATCTCCAAACCTTATTTAAGGGGATATATTAGAACTTATGTCTACTAAATTAAAGTTAATTCATATTCAAAGTCAACTTACCAACAGATGACAACCATCATAAATCTCACACACGCGGTCAAGACATACTTACAAAATCATAGTGTGTGTAGTGTAGATGGTACATGAAAAAACTTTTACTAAGTACTCCACATAAAACTAAATAAAGTAATGAAAAATATGCTACGGCACATCAATTAAACCCATACTTGATAACAACACACATGTTAAAGTAAATTATATATCATGCTGTAGTAAATAATTTTCACCCATTTTTTTATTTTTCAATTTTAGAAAACAATTAACGTACCTAAAAGTAAAATCAAATAAAAAAATCAGATGAATGCATTAATGAATTAATTAATTAAAAAGTATAAGCATGCATCAAAATTATCTAATCAATTATGTATACAAACGCTCTTACCTTTAAGAGTATAGTAATCAATTTCTAATTTTTGCACACTCTTTTTCACCCAAACTTGACTAGTGGAAAATTTATCCCAAGTCAATTATGTCATAAACTTGGCCAAATGACTCACTTGATTAGTAAGGAAATCAATTCGGCCATCAAAATCTTAATTTCTAACTCTAGTGAAATTTTGATTTCTATTTTTATTTAAGAATTTATGACACCAAAGTCTTATATGTCCTAACTTACCACAATTGAAAATAGGATATCTCCTTTAAAAAGGAAAATCATCATGGTAGAAATCACTATGGGGCTTGCTAGTAACAACAGGCCGGTTTAGTTCAAAACTTTTTTAAAGAACATAAAATCATTTTATTTGAAAAAATCAGATTTGATTTTTCGGTTTACGGTTAACCGACGGTTTAGCGATTTATTTGACGATTTTCAAATTTTCATTTAATGCATGATGATTTGATTCCAACATTGATTTTTTTCCTAATTTTTATTAATTTCGGATCGGATTATCGGATCGGATATTCGATAGCATAGAAAATTGGATATGGATTTAACAATCAAATATCCGTTTGATTATCGGATCGTATCAAATCGGAATGGATCGGATAATTTTCTTGTTGGATTGGATCAGATATAGGCAGATTCGATCCATTTACAGCCCTAGTAATATAAGAATTTATTTCATTATAGTCAAAATCTCTTTTATTCCCAGCTGATTTGTTCAAACCTATTATAATATCAATTTTTTTAGATTCACTAGAAAAAGTTTGAAGTTGGGCATTTGATTTTTTTAGATCACTCGTAAGAGATTCAAACTTAACATCTAAATATCTGGCCGACTCCTCAAATTTGGCTATAATGCTTTCTTTTTCTAATTCAAGTGCATTAGCTTTTTTAAGCACGACTTTATTCACCTTTTTAATCTTAAGACTCTCTTCAAATAATTGTTCATAATCCTCTCGAAATTCCATATCACACTCAAATCCTGAATCGGAAACTGATTGGCTCATTTAAACAAAATTTTGGGTAAAGATCGCTATTTATCTCTAATACCATTAAAATATCTAATATACAAATAACGCGGAATTAAATTTATCAATTAAAAGTAAAAAGTCACTTTTTAATTGTTTTACATATTTAGTCAATCAAATCAAATTATCCTATATTGAATTGCTGCAATAAATAATTAAAGTAGTGAATAATACAAGATTTGATGACTCAAAAAATCATTAACTAGGTAAAAACTCTGAGACCAAGCTAGTAGTTTCCACTATAGATAATAAGGATTTACAGTATGATCCAGCTTAGAAAACCCGCTAGACTTCCTCATCTAAATCCTGCAATCTCTAAGACCCGTTGGAACGTGCTTCACTAGCACCTGCTTTTGATCTTTTGGAATTGTCTATCTTCAATGGAACACCAAGAACGCCTTGTTCTTACACTCTTCTTGTGCTTCTGGTCCAACCTCCCTAAATCTTTAGTAATCTCTGAAAGTTATTGAGAAAGTATCTTCTTATGATATCTAGGAAGTGAGTATTTTGGATTATAAGAAATTTATGTTTTCCCAAACATGTGGTTGATTAATCTCAAGAATCAAAAGATTAATCTAAATTGTTGAATGTGTTCTCAGATCTTGGAATGATATTATGAAGATGTAAATAATGATCAACCACACTTTTTGAAATTCATATGGTAGGATATATATTTAGGGAAAAGTGTTTGGGATGAAAAGGGATTGAAAAATCAAGTATTTGAAACAAAACAGATTTTTAATCGTCGACTGTCGCTCGAGCGCCAAGCCAGCTACATGCGAGCAGCAGTTGTCAGTATTGTTTTCATAACTTTCTCTGTCAATGTCTGATTAAGATTATTCAAAATGAGTTGAAAATCTAACGCAAAGGGCTACAATTCTTCTAAAATAGCTTAGTCCAAATTTCAATATTTACTATGTGAAAAATGTGTTTCAAGTTACGACTAAGAATTTTGAACATAACTTATTCGGCTCTTTGATACTCTTTAGACTTTTAATTGCATTCCCATGATCATATGTGATCTTTTTAGACATCTTGGACTCCATCAAGAACTACACTACCCTCTAAAAGACTCATTGACTTTTATTACTTTTTTGTAAAAATCTTATTCTTTTACAATAATTTTTTTGTCTAAAGAATTACAAATACTTAAAATGTAAGTATATAAATTTCATTTTAATTTGTCCAATCACTTAATTGACATTTTGACAACTAACGCTAGCAGTCAAATAAATAGTGTTATGCACCAAAATACATCTCATTTAAATTTATTTCATCAAAAAAATTGAACAACGAAAGGAAGGAATTAGCGGGCCTAAATTCGGTCAATAGAAAAATAGTATAAAATTGTATTGTAATAAACAATTTTTTTGATGATAACATTGCTACCTATATAGAAACAGAAAGGGAAAAAAATTATACCATGCGTTTAAGGTGTATTTACACTTTCATATCGTGTTTTGTAAATATCATTTTTTTACTTTTTATTACAAAAGACACCACTATTATTGAAAAGCAATAGAAAAGTTAACAGATCTGTCATTACAAATAATTGAATGCACTCCTGTTAAAAAAGGATCACTCCGTATATATGACATATACATATTGAAAAATATGTAAAAATCTATATTACTTGATTTTTCTCCCAACAGTATGAATAGACAAATGAATATTCTTGGTTCGATTAACAAATTTTTGTCAACAAATAAAATAAAATAATTTTGATATTAATTACTATTTTGCATCTTACAATAATTCTGTATTCAATTAAGTTTAGGTTATTTTCTTTGTTATGAATCTGGATCGCATGATAATGACGATAATGAAATAAACAAGAAAATAAACACAAATATTTATGTGGAAACCCAATAAGGGAAAAAACTGCGGGTTGAGGAAGAGAAATTCACTATAATCAATAGCAGTTGTGTTTACAAGATCGCAATGCAGTCAACTGAAATCTAAAAGTCTCAAGAGGTTGTATGAATCTCTCTCAATTATCTTCTGTTATATTATTCTATACAAGTTGTGACATATATATATAAACCTTAGAGAACAAGTTGTAGAAGAAGAATATGAGTTCAAAATCGCGTTAAAATAAAAAAATGGGCCTGGGTGAGATAAGCATGTCGCTTAAGCGACAAGGCAGCGCCAGGCAAGCCACCAAGTCTCACGTTGTTTTCTACCGACTTGCATGAGCAACAGGGTAGCGCCAGGCAAGCGATCAACTCTCGGGGTTGTTATATACCGGACTTGCTCGAGCGTCCAGCTAGCGCCAAGTTTTCCTTCAGTCCATAATTTTTGATCTCTTCAAGACCACTTTAATTTAGACTCCAATATCCACTAGAATTTGAGTTAACCTACAACAAATCTCCACATTGAACCAAATTCCAACAAAAGGAATTCTTAGTCACAACTCCATCAATAAATGCCACTCCTCATCTTCCAAATAAGCCCCAATGGACTAAATCAATGAGAAACACCCACTAAGTTCAAGAAATGTTCAAACTTAGCAATAGGAAGTGGTTTCGTCAACATATTAGCAGGATTATCCTTGGTATCAACCTTGCTCACGACAATATTACCACGAACAATCACATCATGCACAAAATGATACCTCACATCAATGTGCTTAGTCCTCTCGTGAAACATCTGATTTAGTCAAGAAAATTGGACTTTGGCTATCACAAAATATTGTATACATAGCAAACATCTATCTACTAGAATCACTGCAACTGACTGCCTCTGAATATATAGTAGGCTCCTTAGTGGAATCAATGCTTTTAGCCACTCTCAATGCATAAGCTGCCAAATTTGCTTTCACATACTTCTGTGGAAGTTTAATATGTCCGCAAGGTTTATCCTTAGCTATTAAATACTGTGATATTGGTGGTGTAGGCAACGTAGACAAGATATTACTATCTGTCAACCCCGAACTGAATTGTTCTGTAGTAGACTGTTTTACAACCTCTGATTGTTCATCTGAACCAATTTCCAACTCCATCTGAGTTGAATGATTCTGCTCCCCAATTTTATTAGAATCCCCAAGAATGAATAATAACAAGTTCATCAAATACTACATCCTTACTATCAACAGTCTTTCTTATCTCAGGTTACCACAATTTATACCCATTCACACCTGATTTATACCAAAAAAAGATGCACTTTCTAGACCTCAGCTCCAACTTCCCATTATCCACATGAGTATAAGCAGGATACCCAAAAATTTTCAAATAAGGTTTGCGATATCATACCTCTTCTGATGTCTATTTATCAATGACAATTAAGGGTGAGCGATTAATCAGAAAACAAGCAGTAGCAGTAGCTTCAACCCAAAAGGTTTTAGGTAACTCAAAATTTAAAAGCATACAACGAACATTTTCTATCAAAGTTCTATTCATCCGTTCTATCACACCATTCTGTTAAGGAGTTCCAAGTATTGTCAAGTGTCTCAAGATGCCTTCAACCCTGCAGAAACTATTGAATTTATCTAAACAAAACTCCAATCCATTATTTGTACGTAGATGTTTTACCTGCTTTCTATCTGTTTTTCTACCAATGTTTTCCACTCCTTGAAGGTCCTAAACATATCACTCTTCTACTTTAAGAAGAATACTCAAAATTTCCTTGAGAAATCATCAATCACTTTCAACAAGTAATAATGACCTCCTTTTTTATGGTACCCTGGTCGGTCCACAAAGATCTGAATGGTTATATTCAAGTGTTCCATTCGTAATGTATCTTCCTTTCATGAATCGGACTCTCTTTAGGTTTCCAAAGACATAATGTTCACAAAACATTATTTTACTGGTCTTTTGCCCATTAAGAAGTCCCCTTCTTTTCAATTCTGTCATGTCATTCTCACTCATATGCTTGAGAAGTATATGCCCAAGTTTTGTAATTTCATCATCAGTCAAAGAAAAGTAGAACCTATTGTATCCCCATTTACTATAGAACCGTGCAAAATGTACAACTATGTAGAGCTTTTATGTCCGTTCATGACAATAAGAGTACCCTTGCTCACCTTCAAAACTCCACCTTCACCAGTATATCTATAGCCCTTTGGGCCAAGCATACTAAAAAATATGAGATTTCGCTTTTGTTCTAGAACATGCTTTATATCTATAAGTGTTATGATAGCCCCATCGAACATTCTCATATGACTGCACCAACTGCGATAATTTTGTAAGGTGCATTGTTTCCCATAATAACTTTCTTTCTCGAAACTCTTTTATATGTTGAAAATCAGTCCCTCTTGGGACACATATGAAAAGTGCAAGTTGAGTCAAGAAGCTATTCCTCATATGGTTTAAAATCCTTCTCTTGAAATCACAAGAAGCTCTCGTTTACTCTGCCTATCTTCCACAACATCAGGCTCCGCTGAATTAGTAGGTTGCTTCCTTTTCTTAGTAGCACCAACAACTTTATTTCTGTTCTTGAAGGTATAGCAATCAGCTCTAATATGTCCCATCTTCTTACGATAGTGATATATCTTCTCAGCATGTCTAGATTTCGATCAGCCGCTTATATTTTTGCCAAAATATCTATCTTTATTTTTTCCAGAACATTCGAACATTCTCATATGACTGCACCAACTGCGATAATTTTGTAAGATGCATTGCTTCCCATAATAACTTCCTTTCTCGAAACTCCTTTATATGTTGAAAATCGACACATATGAAAAGTACAAGTCGAGTCAAGAACCCATTCGTCATATGGTTTAAAATCCATCTCAGAAATCACAAGAAGCTCTCGTTCACTCTGCCTATCTTCCACAACATCAAGCTCCGCTGAATTAGCAGGTTGCTTCCTTTTCTTAGTAGCACCAACAAATTTATTTCTGTTCTTGAAGGTATAGCAATTAGCTCTAATATGTCCTATCTTCTTACAATAGTGATATATCTTCTCAGCATGTCTAGATTTCGATCAGCCGCTTATATTTTTGCCAAAATTTCTATCTTTATTTTTTCTAGAACAATGGGCCTTCAGCATGATTCCCAAATCATTTAATAAGATGCCTCATCTTCTCCTTAAATAATAAAACATCATAGACATCTTCCATGGTGAGAGCATCTGACTATATAGAATAGTATACCTAAAAGTCACATATGATGGTGTCAGAGAACTCAACAACGTCAACGCCAAGTCATTCTCATCTTACTTAACTTCCAATGTCTCCAAATAGGCCACAATTTCTTTGAACATAGTTAAGTGATCATCCAATGACGCACTTTCAGACATCGATGAGAATACAAACGTTGTTTTAAGTGCAGTTTGCTGGTAAAGCTCTTTGTTATGAAAAGTTACTCCAACTTCAACCACGACGCAGCGACACTTCTCTCATTTATAGCATCCTGAAAAATTTGATTTGAAAGATGTAGATGAATTTGACACTGAGCTTTTCGATCCCTACGCTTCTTTTCCTCCTGCGTCCAGGTAGTAGGCATCCTATCAAAGCTACCAATACTTTCTCCAAATCCAGGTAGATGGCTCAGATGGAAGTGGAGAAAGATCCAACAGTGAGGCTTCATCCATTATGCATATAAAACGGCTAAAAACCTACTTTTTCCTATTTTCTACACTTGGCAAAAATTACAAATCTTGAGAGTAGAAAGTGTTCCTATTCATTTTAGATTTTCCTTATTATCTATGGCAAGCCACACCATGTCTTCTCATTTCGAAGCATCCTTGGTCTTGTCGCTAGAGTTTGTGTAAGTATTAGAATTTCGTCAAAGTATTTCTTTCATCTGCTGGTGTAGATGGCTTCTTCTTGGAAAAAGAACGTTCCTAGTGGGTCTTCCGGGTTAGTTATGCCGTTAATCTGTTTTGAGGCAGGTATTCATCCATTGATCCTAACTGAATGGATCATGGAGGCTATGAGGGGTTGTCATAGTACGTGGATGATGGCAGAGGCTCCCATAGATTATAGTGTTAGATGGGGGCCCTCCTTATGGCCGACTGACATAAAAGAGAGCAAGCTTGAGGGTTTTAGGAAGAGGTTTAGGATCTCAGATAATATTAAGATGCTGATGCCCACCCCCGAAGAGAGAGCCTGTTTCCCTAGGGAAGGGTGTGTGGCTGTGAGCGAGACAATTTTGGGTGGGGGATGAAACTGACTCTGTATCCCTTTTTTAGATATATCTTTAGGTAATACAACCTTGCCCCCACCTAGCTAGTGCCAAATGCATGGAGCCAATTGACAAGGGTCTTCCTTCTTTGGAAGGAGGTCACCCTTGGCAAGGATATACCTCCACATGTTTTTCAGGCCCTCTTTCAGCCTCGCGCCTTTAGTGAGGGGAAGTGACTGTAAGGGATGGTATTTTATGAACCCTTGGGGCTCATACTCTCCTTTCATCTAGATGACCCCAACCTCCATAAAAAAATGGAAGTCTTCTTGGTTTTGGGTTAGGGGTCGCTAGCAGACGATAGAATGAGATGTGGTCCCAGAGATCACCGTGCTGACCCAATACCATGAATATAGTGAGTCGAACTTTTATTTAATATGATGTCCCCGTGTTTACTCTCTTTGGCTTCATGTCTAATGCCCACTTTATGTAGTTTTAGTTAATCGATTTGAGCTTGAGCCATCTGGGTGGGCCATTATCAAGGTGATATACGAGTTGCCTTCGGAGAAGAGGTATTTCAAGAACGTTATTGGCAAGTGAAACCTCTACATGAAGCCAAGCCTACTCCAGTCGAGGAGTCTGGGAGAGGTGTAAACCCCTGAGTTCTGGTTCCTTTTCTTACAAGAACCAGCGTGACAAGTTAGCTTGTCTCTTGAAGATGAACCCACTGTCCCTTCCAGAAAATAAAGGAGAAATGAGAAGGAAAAAAATGATAAGGCTTCCCTAGAGAGGCCTTCTAAGAGGAAGCTAGTATTATCAAAGAATACCAGGCCAGACTCTCCTCCTAAGTGTCAGACTACTATTGGGGAGTCGCTTCGATGACCAATTCTTGTTGAACCACTTTCCTCCATTAAGGTTATAAAAGCTGAGAAAGCGGTTGACAAGGGGCCAGTTTAGTGAGGAAGAAGAAATGGATGGAGATGAGGAATGTCCCCTCTGAAGGGAAGGCCCAAAATTTCTTGTGTAGGAGGTTGGATGAAATTACGCCTACAATTATGGAGATGTTGTACACTGTGGTCCAGGGGGGTGCGAGGATTTAGAATGAGTACTGGACTAAAAAATATGCTTCATATGTTGAGACCTGTGACGTGGTCGACATGGTGGAAGCTGTGCTAGCCATGCAGGCTTGTTCTCAAGGCTACTTTCTAAGCACCCAAATGGAGGCGAGGTGACTGTAAGCCTCAATAAAGAGTACCTCCAAAGGGCCCAGGATGCCCAAGATACCTTGTGTAAAGCTAAGGCTGACACATCTTCTGCTAATGAGGCCATTAAAGCTTCCAAGTTGAAATAAGCCATCTAAGGATGAGGTGTTTCCAAGGAAAATGAGAAATTGTAGAAGGAGACCCATCTCTACCAAGTCGAGGTGAACGCTCTGACGAAGTGAGTGGAGAACTCTAATAATCTTCAAAAGATTGCTTCATCAGCCTTGAAGGCTGCAAATAAGGAGATGAGAGAAATGAAGGCTCTCATTAGCGAGCTTACTACTAAGGCTTCTCGTCTGGGTGAATAGTTGAAGGGCTCGGAGAGGCGATAGTGAATGACTATATCACCCATTTTCACGAAATGACTGAATATGACGGGCTCGATATTCATTGGATGAGGGTCTCCTACAATGAATTTTTGAAAGGTTGGCCAAATTGCACCATTTGCTGGAGCTATCTTCATTGAAGGATGAATTTTTAACAGATGAACCTTCAACTCCAGCCCAAGAAGGAGGGGATTCATTAGAGGAGGTGGGCACCATGATAGGCCTCAACAAGAAGACATCGTTTGCCTAGATTAGGATCCTTTGTAGGACTCTTGTAGCCTCAGCTTTTGTAATGACCTTATTTCATTTTCAATTCAAATAGCTTGATTGATTCGTAAGTTTATCCCTTCATGGGGGCTCGAAATAACTTAAGTTTTGCATAACCTCTATGGGGCTCACCACGATTTAATCAATCGTTAACTTCAAACATCGGTGATTTGTTTGATGGGCTCGCCATAATCTAATTAATTTTTAATAACCTTATGAGCTCACAACAACAGACTTCAAACACCAATAGCTTACGCTCTATGGGCTCGCCGTTTTTTCCTTCTTAATGAATTATATTATATGCGCTTCGTTGTGTATGAGTCAATTTATGGGTTTGCCTTATTTGAGTTTGCTAATCAGAATGCATGGGCTCGCCATAGTTCAACTAATATTCAATAACCCTTTGAGCTCGCCATAATTTGATTTAAAATATCAATAGCTTGTTTTATGCTTTATGGGCTTGCCATAATCGTATTTTTTATCATCATAATGCACACTTTATGGGCTCGCCTTATTCGAGTTTTGTAATAAGAATGCATGGGCTTTCCATACTGAAAATAATTTTCAATAACCTTATGGGCTCACCATAATTTGATTTAAAACATCAACAGCTTATTTTATGCTTTATGGGCTAGCCATAATCGTATTTTGGTAATCAGAACGAATGGGCTCATCGGAGCTTATTATAATTGATCAATAACCGGTATGAGCTCATCATTCATAACATATGATCTTGTCATAGTTAAAAAATAAAGGGCACATGCACTGATCACAAAAGGTACATAAGCGGTCAATGGCGACAATCACGTAGCTTACATTCCCTTTTCCTTTTGGCATAGGTCCTATTAAGTTGGTCCCCCATTTGACGAATGGCTATGGGCTGGATACTACGCTCAACTCTTGGGATGGTTGCTTATGAATTTGAGAGAAGCGCTGACATTTTCACTTTTCCACGAATTGGATTGCATATTTCTTCAAGGTTGGCCAGTTGTACCCTTGTTTTAGCACTTTATGCGCCAACGTTGGGCCCCCTGTGTGGTTGCCACATATTCCTTCATGAATTTCTCATAAGACGTAGTCAGCTTCATCTCCTCCAATGCACCGTAATAGAGGGGATGAGAAGTCTCTTTTGTAAAGTACCTCATCTTGTATAACATAGTAGACAGCTCTATGTCTAACCTTGTGAGCATTTTCTTTGTTTTCTGGCAAGATTTGGTCTTTAAAGTAATCCATAATAGGTTGCATCCATTGTATGTTCCTCCAACCCACGTTACCTCTTCTAACTTGGTTGTGGAAGGCCTGGGAAGGCATTCAACCAGTGTGGTTTTGAGCAGTTCTGAATCTTTATTGCTAGCTAGTTTTGACAAGGTATCTGCATGCAGGTTCTTAATTTTTAGGAATTGGATCAACTCAAACTTTTCAAAACATGGTATCAGGTCCATAACCTTCTTCAAGTATGCTGCTATACCTTTATCTTTGGTTGCAAAGCTACCGCCTGGCTCACATCTAGATGGGAGTCACTCCGATCTGCCAAGTTTGTGACCTACATTTCCTTGGCCAACCAGAGTCCTTCTAGAAGCGCCTCATACTCAATTGCGTTATTAGAGGTCTTAAAATCGAACATCATGGCATAACATAGCTTGTACCCCTTTAGACTCTCCAACAGTACCACATCCCCTGATCCTATTTCTCTAGCAGATCCATCAACAAACAATTTCCATGCTGGGAGGTCAGCTGGTTCCATTGTTACACGCTTTTATGAATTCTGCTATGAAATCAATCATTGTTTGTTCCTTCATTGATGTTCTAGGTTGGTATGAAATGTTAAATTTGCTTAGCTCCATAACCCATTTCATCATTCTTCCTGATGCGTCCGGCTTCTATAGTACCAGTTTGAGGAGGAGGTTTGTCAGCACGTGTATGCTATGGGCTTGAAAGTAGCGTTCTCGACTTTCTATAGGTGATCATAAAGGACAAAGAAAGCTTCTCCATATCAGTATAACGCATCTCAGCCAGAAGGAGGGCCTTACTTACGTAGAAGATAAGCAATTGAATGTTTTCCTCTTTCATTACTAGCACTGAACTCACAGCATTGACACTTATGGCCAGATACAATTGCAACATTTCTCTCTTTTTGGGTTTCGAGAGAAGGAAGGCTTGGCCCAAGTGCTTCTTCAGCCTTTGGAAAGCCTCTTCTCACCCTTTATTCCACTGGAACCTATTCCCCCTTTCAAGACTTTAAAGAAGGGAAGACATCTATCCGTAGCTTTGGAGATGAAGTGATTTAGTGCTGCGAGGCACTATGTCAAACATTGTACTTCCCTGGGCTTGCTTGGGGATTTCATGTCCAATAGGGCCTTAATTTTCTCAAGGTTCATCTCAATGCCTCACTAGTTGACCATATAATCCAAGAACTTTCCAGACGCAATGCCAAATGCATATTTCCAGTGGGTTCAACTTCATCCAGTACTTCCTCAAAATCTTAAATATAGTTCTCAAGTGTTCAATGTACTCTGTAGACCTAAGGATCTTTATAAGCATGTTATCTACATATACTTCCATTGTTTTGCCTATGAGGTAGGAAAGTATTTTGTTGACTAGCCGTTGATAGGTGGCACCAACATTTTTCAAACCAAACGGCATGACCTTGTAGCAATAGAGGCCCTTATCATTGATGAACGAGGTGTTTTCCTCGTCGACTGGGTGGATGGGGATCTGGTTGTATCCTAAGTATCCATCCATGAAACTTAAGAGTTCGTGGTCCGTCATGGAATCAACTAGCTGGTTGATCCTTGGAAGCGATAAGGTATCCTTTGGGCAAGCTTGGTTGAGGTTGGATAAGTCTATGCAGACCCTACTTTTGCCATTGGGTTTCTTTACCAAGACAAGGTTGAATATCCTTTGTGGGTACACTGCCTCTCTAATGAACCCATTAGATATGAGCTTTTGTACCTCTTCTTTTAGGGCCATGTATCTTTCTGGGTTCAGGTTTCTCCTTTTTTGCCAGTGAGGAGTGAACTTCGGGTCCAAATTAAGTTGGTGGCAACTGACTTAGGGGTAAATACCCACCACGTGTTCGTATTTCCATACAAATATATCTAAGTTTTTAAGCATGTAGTCTTTTAGCCTAGTTTTTTCTTATGATGCAAGCTCCTTTCCTATTTGTAATACTCTTGCGAGATCATGTTGGCTTATCGGGAAATGTTCGAGCTCTTCCACCACGGTTGCCTGTGTTTGATCTTGTGATCCTGGGGTCTAAATCCACTTCAATGACCTCTTCTTCATGGGCATCTATCATGTTAACATCTTCCTCTTGTTCAGGGATGGGACCTTCTTCACGTGGGTCAATCTTTTCAGTATCCATCAAAACCATGTTTATACTGTGGGGCTCGAATTTTCTTAGGGAGCTAAGTTAGCATTCCCTTGACCCCATCTGAACCTCTTATACTGTGACAACTCCTTCCTTGGTAGGAAGCTTCATGCATAAATGATGTATGGATGTTACAGTCTGGAGCTATTTTAAGGTGGGTCGCCATAACACTCCGTTGTAGGCGGATCAATGGTCTACAATAAATAACTCCATGAAGTTATGGGCCTTAAATGTAGGCTCTTACATTTTTACTGCCAATGTGATCTTTCCTCCGGGATGATGCTATCACCAATAAAACCATATAATAGAGCGGTCATGGGAGTGACTTTGTAGTCCACAATCATTTTGTCAAAGAAGGTTCCAAATAAGATATTAACTGAACTTCCATTGTCCACCAGGATGCGCCTTAACCTATTCCTGGCTACGACTACTCTTACCACCAATGCATCTTAGTGCGGATAATGAATTCCAATAGTGTCCGCTAGGGACAAAGTGATTGGTGGGGTGCTCTTGGATCCATGGCCGGTGTTGTTGATCAAGTAGCTTGCCATATGAGGCTCTTTCGCTTCTCTTGTGTAGTTTTTCAAGGCGTTCTTGGAGTCTTCCCTATGTGTGGGCTGCCTATGATGGTGTCGATTTCTCTGATGTGAGGGTTATTAATATTTATGGTATGGTCTCTCTGGGGCCTCTGCACCCTCATGCTTCAGTCGAGACGATTGGTTTATGCAGTTCTACTTCGCTTCGTTCTGCCTAGACTCTCTCTTTTATCTAGGGTGGGATGTATCCCTTTATGCATGACGGGGCATTTCTTCCCTCAATACGGGGGCCATTCAGTTCTTCATGATATGGCCTGGAAAGGAAATTCTTAGTGTTGTGGCTGTTGGTTCGATGGTATGTGCAATATTGCCTATCTCGAAGCTCCTTACTTCTCCTTCTGCCTCTTTCCCTGGACGGGTTCGACTGCCTTTGGGCCTCAGTTCCAACCTCCTCATACGCCAAAGAGGGAACTGCATTTAACGTGGTCATGGCCAAGCTTAGCCGGAGGTGGGGGCTATCCTGTGTCCTACTTGGGTCTATTGTTGGTCCACTAGGTGGATACAAGTCCTCTTCGTTGTCTCTGAGGTAGTGGGAGTCCAGTGAGGTTCTATTGCAATGATCAATTATTTCTTCATTAACATTTCGCTCCTGATCATTTCCACCAGGGCATCGTAAGAAGCGGGGTTTCTGTTTCGTACGTCCCTCCAGAATAGGGTATTCATGTTAAGACCTCCTCTTAGGGCAGAAAGGGCCTCTCTATCCATAACCTGCTCGCAATAGGTCATTTCATCTGTGAAACGGGCTAAATAGATTTTCAAGGTTTCACCTGCCTGCTGCCTTATGTCTTCCAGCCTTTGGATGGGGGTTTCACCCTCCTTGCTAGATAGGTATTGGTTCGGAAAGGCCTTATTGAGGTTTAGTCAACTTCTGATGTTGTCAGCATGGATGTAGCTATACCAAATTTCTACCCCTCCTGTAAGTGTGAGGTGAAAAGCTCTGCTCTTCAACACTGGCGAGGCCCCTCGCAGAGACATGTGGATTTTGTAATTATTGAGGTGCTTTGCCGGATCACCCTTTCCTTTATATTTGGGAATCTTTTGGGGTACAAAATGATCGGGGATCGGAGCGCTTCTCAATTCTTGGGAGAAGGGTAGGCTCTCGTCATCATCGTCCAACTCAAATGAGGGAACTGTGATGTTCCTACTTGGTTTCTCAAGTTTGTGTCATCCCTCTTTTTTCGTCTATTTCTAGGCAGAGGTAGAACCCCCTGAGGTTTGTATGTTTGGTCTCATTCCTGCCCTCTTTCCACGGGAGGTGGTTAATGAGACCTATTTCTAGGTTTGGAGGGCCCAATCCAATCAAAGGCACTGCTGGATCTTTGAGGTTCATACTCTTAAGTGTACTCGAGGAGAAAATTTACCCCCTATGGTATGTTATCACTGGATCGACTCGTAACGTAGTTTGTGAAGGTATCTATTTCCACCTATCTCTCCATTGAGTCGCCATCCATGTCATGCATTTGAGGGTATGCTGCTATGTCATTTTCCTCTCCCTGGGGGAAAATTTCCTATCGAGGCACCTGTGATCTAGCTTGCTGCTGCATTTGCATGAGCAGCTGTTGCATGGTAGCTTTCTGCTGGGCCATGTTTCTCATATTTGCAGCTATTTCCCCCACTTCCCTTGCTAGGCGTACTGTGGTATCACCTGGCCTGTGGCGGTGATGGGGGTGATGCATGATCACATTTGTGTGGAGGACCTCTTCTTCATAGGCCTCTTGCTACCTATTTTCACGATGTGTTCCTTGGTGGCTGGAACTCATTGCGAGTATCCGACTTTGAATCAGGAATGAGTATTCAAGACATTCCTTCTTCGTAGTGGTTCTTTCTTCAAGAACCAAACCTTTTTTCAAAGCTTTGTTTTGGATAGCTTTTACTATAAGGATGTTTGTGGTTATGGTATTGAGCTTTTCATAGGCGATGCCAATCTGTTGACCTCAAAATTGTATCAACGATGTGGCTAATAGATCCCAAAACCTCTCACGTCCACGTA
>CAIGRP010048612.1:0-12153 GCA_903798385.1 Fraxinus cuspidata
GATCTCAATTTTAAAACTCAACTCACGCAGTTAAACATAAAGGTTATTATATATATTCACATCTCATAAAATCCATCAAATTCCAACCCCTAAATCAAGAAATTCTCTCGGCCCAGTTGAAAAGATTCGTGAAATCAGAAAAGCAGAGTGAAGAACTCTTACAAGGTATCCCCATCAGAGAAAAATCCTGCAAATTCAGTTGAAAAGAAAATCCAGAAGAAGAAACTAGTCACAGGATTCGAAGAAGAATTAATATAAATGAATTGACACAAAGAAAGGAGAAAAATATAATCCAAACCTGAGGTGTATTCCACCTGCACGAATTTGCCAAATTCTTCTAGGAGCAAAAAATCTATTGTTTGACAACATTAGTCTTGAAAATGGAAAAGAATGAGAAGTTTGCAATAGGAGGTTGCGTGGGAAAATCAAGGAGGAGTGGGTGGTTGCGTGAGATAATTGAGAAGATGGCGGTGTGAAAAATTTTGACGAATTTCAAGGAATTAAAAGAAGGGGGGGATTTTTTATGATGATTGAAAATGGCGACACATGTCCGCCTTTACTTTGGCTTATGTAGTGAAAAATAAAAGATTTATCATCATTTTTAAAGAGAAAATAAATTATTTTTAACAAATTGGAAAAAAAAATATTTACTAACTAAATATATAAAAAAAATAAAAGCAAAAAGTAAATAAAAAATAAATGGGGGTGGGGTAAGATGACAAAAATACCCAACCCAGTCCCGTCCCGCTTTAACTAGATATGGAGACGAGGTAAGATGACAAAAATACCCAACGGGAGGGGGTGAGAATGGCCGACCCGTCCCATTTCCATCCCTAGTTGCAAATTAACCAATTATTGGTCACAATCAACCAAATAATTGGTCACAAACACTTGCGTCCCATCCTATCTACCCACGACCACCGACACAACGACCACCATGACTACCACTGCCTCACCATGCTGTGCAAAACCACCACCAAAGCAACCGCAACACACCACATCAACGCAAACCTACCACCACAACCAAGCAAAACCACTACCACAATAACCCCAACACCACCCCACACTAAACTTCGACACCATCATTGCTGTCAGGTCGCTGTATCACCAAATACCCCGATACCAGATCGCAAGTGCCTTACACACCACATGTGACCAACACCATCACCACAAAAGCCACCACAAACCACTACAAACTACAAATCCATCACAAAAACAATCACCACAATCCAATTACCATGCAGAGCTCATCGCGCATAGTGATGCTCAGAACAAAGCGTACGTCGCTGTGGGTGACGCTTTGATCTTGTTGTCACGCTCTGAGCTCGTCGCTGTGCGCGACAAACTTCTGATAACCGCTGTTCGCGGTGAACAGCGACGGGTTTGCCACTCGTAGCGACTGCTCGGCGCGATGGATATGTCGCCTCATCTGCACCTGTCGACGAGGAAGAAAAAATTGGTAGATGAGAGTGAAAAAAGAAAGATACGATCGATGGAGAAAAAATTGGGTATAATAAATAGTATAGAGAATTGAAAGAGAGAGAAATAAGAAAGAAAAAAATGAAATAAGAAATAGTAGAGAGAGAATGGAAAGAGAGACAAAGAAGAAAAAAAAATGAAATGGGTTTGAAAATTAATTTTATAATATTATTATTAATATTAAATTATCTAATTTTTGTATATACAAACTTTATATCTAATTTTTGAAATGATAACTTAAGAAACCTGATTCCATGTAATTTCTCTATTAATTTATTAGAGTATTAGGCCTAATTTGCCCTAAATAAATAGCCTAGGAAAATGATAAACGTCCACCCTCGATGTGTAGCATGTCCCAATAACCTATGATATAGGCCAACAAATATTTCTGAACAATTCCAAGTCACAAAATCTAAACGTAATATGGTGCTCTTAGCTAGTTATTCCCCTAAAAAGTTGATATATTATGTAATTGGTGCTTTATATAAAGTACATGTTTGACACCTATTAATTTATTTTATGATTTACTATAGGATCATTAAAAATCACCACAAATTCACACAATAAAAATATTAAAAAAAATTCTCTACTTTCTAACCACACATTCTTCTAAAAATCACTATTCAAAACTCTTTTTTTTTTTTTACCAAAATAGTTGTCAAACGGACTCAAAATTAGCACTCGTGTTTATTAAATTGAACAAGCAATATATTCAACTTACCAATATCATTCAAGTCAAATACCGCTCCCTCGAAAAAGAATAACAAGCAAGGACGTTAGCCAAGTTGGGAACAAAGAAAAATACTACATATCACAATCGCGAATGATCAACCGTCTAAATGATAATTAAGTGATATTAATTGATATGATATTTTAAATTTAAGATATGGATCCCATTTAAAATGATAGATCAATTAATGTCATTTAATTACCTTAAAAAAAGAAAAAGAGGGTGCACCATATAATTGAGGGATCTCGAGCATGTCGGATGAATGAGCAAGGATAGTAGAAAGAGGGGACCTAGACCTTCGACTTCTTGATAATGAACTATGGAAGGAATTAGAAGCTTTAGGTAACAGGCTTAGAGTTTTCGTCATCAGCTTCAAGCACCATCGTCCCTAAGTTCTTTTTCCTTGCTAGACCACGTTGTGCCAGCCTCTTCAATCCTCGAATCTTAACATCTTTGTGGTTAAGTAATAAGCAATCGAATAAGAACAAAGAAAGAAATGTAGAAGAGGAATAATACAAGAACAAATTAGGGGAGAATACAAGAGAAAGTTATATAATTACAAGTGAAATCCCTCTCATTATATCACGCTTTCTATACACGTGAATATGTCAATATATGTAGACAATTACAATTCAAATTGTTACGGGCCCTCCACCTCGTCCATCCACCTCATTTGCCACATGTGGACAATATGATCCGGTGTCGCCACGTGTAAGACAAACAAATTCATGTAGGACGAATTGATACCATTACTTTGAACATAAATACTATTGCCCATGGGTAGGAGATCCGAACTCACCCGCCATCCACGGAGGGTGCAAAGGCCCGCACTCCGCATTCAATGCCGTTCACAATCCGCCTCGCCACACCCCTATCAAGATCTTTTGGGAGATCTCCAAAGTCAAGTCCCTAACTGATTGATGGGACGTGTGGCAGGTTACATATGGTCAATTCAGCTGCAATGTCACAAATCATTTAATGTCTATCAACCTATGGATTAATGGATTGACGCCTATGAAAGAGTAAGGGGGTTCCATTCAAGCTTTGCATTCTAGTTTTCAACTCTCATTCTCAATCATGTCCCGATGACCACTTCATCGTCAGGTATCACTTTTCAATTGATTAAAATACTGACTTGACCGTCGCAGTGCTCGCGGCCGCTTCCACCCCCACCGAAAAGTGCCATGAGTGACTAATGGCGTGCCACCATGCGCAGGAGGAGCACAAAGTCGAGTGCTCGCAGTCGCTTCCATCCCCACCGAAAAAGGCCACGAGTGACTAACGGCGTGCCACCGTGCGTAGGAGGAGCATACATGAAGACTTATCTTGTTGGTCACGTGTCGGGCCATTTTTCGAGGTCAACAGATGGCGTCGTCTGTGAGAAAGTCATTATAACCACGAGTATCCCCACGAAAGGAAAAGCTCATTGGAATATTTGGTTGATATTCCCATTCGAAAAAGGAATTTGTTCTTAAAAAAGAACAAACTGTAAACTATCTTCATCATTTGGGAGAAGAGAACTGACGACTCCGAACCGATGAGTTCTAGCAACGAATAAGTGAATCCGAGGAGAGTAAGAGAGGTCTTTGGATAAGAGATAATTCAGAATAATGTTACACACCAATGGCCCCATCATCGATATCGAAGGGCTGAAGACCTAATGCGCGACTAACTGTTGAAGTGGCTCGCATGGCCATTAACATGAGAAATATCTCAGCCCAAAATGTAGCCATGCAAGAACTCCTCATACAAGTACAGAATCAGAGCAGCTATCAAGCCCATCAAAATCCCACACAATCAGTTCGCGATAAAGAGAAGTTCCAGTTGAAAGAGAAGTGGGAATAGACACCGCCAACTACACGGTCCCCCCAATTGATGAGGCCCAAGTTGGATGAGATAACTTTTCCCAGGACTATGAGGAGAGGCCTCAGAGGTCTTCAAGTGTGTTTGATCGAATTGGGGGTTGGTCTTGAGGGCTTTCGCCTCGGCCACACTACAACGAATCTAGCAAAATTTAGCCTAATTGCTTTCTTCTTTAAATAATCTTCTGCGAGGAGAAAAATTGTTAGCAGCTAAACAAAAATATTGAATGTTGAATGAGACACGTGAGACATGACTCATCTCGGGAGGCCATCAGTCAGTGTAGAACAAACTCAGTGTTCTTATCAATTAACTCGTTATAGCTCCAGTCCTTGAGCGACTACTAATAAATGTCGATAATTATATCCCACTCTTCAGTAGAAATTTCACACCTCAGTAGTGAACCTGTAAACAAGAAAAGTGTTAAACCATAAAACTCACGATAAAACAACTAACGGCTAGGCAAAAGAACTTACTGGCAGAGGAATAGGTTGTTGGAACTATAAGAGGAGCCATGGGGTCACCCTCCATTGTGTCCCACCTCTTGACACCCAGAACCAGGATTTCATCCATTCCTTAACCGAAGAGAGTGGCGTCACCATGAACAGAGAATGGGATCCCCAGGGAGCTATGTAATACCACCACTTACTTTTCTCACCCCCAGCCACACTCTTGGGAAAGTAGACGGAGTGGAACACACTAAAGGGCATATCCATGCCCAGACCGGCCCAACGCCATAACATCCACTACCCAACCATTTGAGCCCAGGAGTTTGAATGAAGTTGGGTCGGGGCTAGCCCGTAAGAATGGAGAACTAATCTAAAGAAATGATGAAAAGGAAGCCTTAAGACCTGCTTTTAGCAAGTTTTCGCTAATAGCCACGCAGCCCGACCTGGGGTAGAAGGCCCTATTACCAGAGCTGGGGATGATCATTTCTATGTTACGGGAATCCTAAAGACCTCTTTACACTTAGAAATTTTCTCCGGGGTGATGGTTGAGGCGTATTCAGAGGCTCCCAATTTAATGGAAATGTCTATGGGAAGAGTGGGCAATCTCCATATATTCTCCCCCGACCTAATGGCCCTACATATTTTGTCCGAAAAGAGGACAATTGGAGCCCTCACACCCGAACTCCCCGCACTTCGTCCCTTCTCACTCGTAGACACTACCAAAGAGCGTTCAGTGGCCATCTCGAACTTTGAAAAATAGAAAAAGAAGGGAATAAAGTAGAAGAGTTTACCTAAGGATTTTGGTTCAAAAGAAAAGAAGTCGTCGAAGTTTTCAAAGGAGTCGTCGAAGTTTCAGGATCTTGCTCGCATGAGAAACAGAGGATTCAGAGTGAATGTCGGAAAAATTGCAAAGTAAAATTACAAAATGGAAGGTTTGGGCCTTATATAGGTGTCCCAATTTCACCCGAGTCATTAGATCATTATGGATCGCATGTTGACCGTCCAAACTCACGATTCATCATAACCGATGAAACCAAAAGTTACAAAAACGGATGGTCCTGATGAAGCGGTGTAGTATACGTGCCGCCCAAACGCGTCGCCGAGAGCTCCCCCAGCCGTCGCCATGATTACCATTTATGGCCTTGGGGGCGTGTGTTGGAAGCAAGCAACGCCTACAAAAGCTGCCTGGGGAAGACGCGAGAATTGTCAAATCATTGACACACTACCCCAGGTTGTCTCATCAGCTGTCACTTCGTCATATATCTATCACTTCATCCTTCCGTCAGAACTTCGCTTTGCAACAACTTTCCCCATAATTGCCAACGTCTATCGTTTCGTCCTTTAGCCAAGACTTCGCTTTCCAACAACTTTCCCCAAAGCTGCCACACCTATCGCTTCGTCCTTCAGCTAGGACTTCACTTTGAAAAAACTTTCCCAAAGTTGCCAACGCCTATCACTTCGTCCTTCAGCTGAGATTTCGCTTGGCAACAACTTTCCCCAAAGTTGCCAACATCTATCGCTTCGTCCTCCAGTCAGGACTTCGCTTTGCAACAACTTTCCCCAAAGTTGCCAACGCCTATCGCTTCGTCATTCAGTCAGGACTTCGATATGCAACAACTTTCCCCAAAGTTGCCGACGTCTATTGCTTCGTCCTTCAGCCAGGACTTTTCTTTGCAACAACTTTTCCCAAAGTTGCCGACGTATATCGCTTCGTCCTTCAACTAGGACTTCGCTTTGCAACAACTTTTCCCAAAGTTGCCAACGCTCAACGCATCACCCTTATGTCAGGACTTAGCTCCATTCCGTCTCTTCTGCAACCAACACACACACACGTCCGAAAGTGAATAAAGTCCATGCATTTTATAAATATTCATACACGGTCTTGAGAGACTGTTGTTACAAGCCCTCCACCTCGTTCAACCACCTCATCTACCGTGTGTGGACGAACTGATCTGGCTTCGCCACGTGTCAGAAGACTGAATTCATGTAGGATGAACTGATTCCATTACTTTAAACCGAAACACTATTGCCCAAGGGTGGGAGAGCCAAACTCACCCTCCATTCACGGCGGATGCAAAGGCCGGCACTCCACATTCAATACAGTTCACAATCCGCCTCGCCACACCCCTACAAAGATCTTTTGGGAGATCTCCAAAGTCAAGTCCGTGACTGATTGATAAGACGTGTGGTAGGCTACAAACGGTCAACTCAGCTGCAATGTCATAAATCATTTAATGTGTTCAATCTAAGGATTGACAGATTGATGCTTATGAAAGGATGACCCGCCCGGGATTTGAAGCACGTGTCCATTGGATCAACGGTTCACCTCTTCCCTTCTCTAGTATAAATATCCCTACACTGGTAAGAGTAAGGGGTTCCCATTCAAGCTTTGCATTATAGTCTTCCACTCTAAGAAACTTTTCTCTATATTTACTCACATTCTCAACCAAGTCCCGATGACCACCTCAACGCTAGGCATCACTTTCCGTTGATTAAATTACTGACTTGACCGTCGAGTGCTCGTGGTCGCTTCCACCCCCGTCGGAAAAGGCTACGAGTGTCTAACAGCGTGCCCCCGTGCGCAGGAGGAGCATACGTGAAGACTTATCCTGTAAGCCACGTGTCGGAGCCATTTTTCGAGGTCAACACAAATGAAGATCTGTACTGGCATTGTTTGGTAGCATGGAAAAGTGGGTTGCAACATTAGACCATCTATGATGATTTGCATCAAAAATAATATTACTTGTACATAATGAAATTATCTAATTGTTTATAAAAAGATGAGGTGTCAAAAAAAGAGTGGATATATTTTTGGTTTTTTTATTTGGTTGAAATTTTTTGATTCAATCATATCTCATCACACCATTTATATATAAACCATTATGTACATGTAATACAATTATTACATCAAACTTTGTAAAGTAATCTTCAATGATTGCACCAAATATTACATCAAATGAATAGGTTTTTTTTATTTTCTTATTTTTTTATTTCTCAGTAATTAATCTAATTCAAAAATTATTTAATTATAAATTATATTAATTATAATATTATTAAATTTAAATCATATTTAATGATTTAAAATATTATATTTCTTTAAAAAAAATATTACACTTAATACCATGATTTAAACAATTACATTTAACGAAAATTATATCTTATTATCAAATTTATGACTTTTAAGTTTTAATAAGTAATATTGTTAAATTAAAATTATATTTAATGAATTAAAATATTGTATTTATTAATAAATTAAAAAATATATATTACGCATAATACCATAAATTAAAAAATTACATTTAACAAAAATTATATCTAATTATCAAATCTGTATCTTTTGAGTTTTAATGTATAATATTATTTTAATGTATTCAATAATAATTATTTATTACTTAATTATATTTTACAAATAAAATTAAAATAAATTATTAAATAATAAAAGGATATGATAAAAATTAAAATTTAATGAGGATAAAATAAGAATAATGAGAAACTTAAAAAATTAAGAGAATCATTTTACTAATTTTTTGTAGAAAATAACTAAGTTGAACTCCATTTTAATTTAAATGCATTTTTTCTTCTTTTTAAACACATATTTTTTAATAAAATAATCATGTAAATAATATTATTTCACTAAAATAGAGTCTAAACAAGGGCACGTGTCGTCCTTGTACAGTGCCGAGTGGCAATCAACTAAAACCGCGCTGTTCATACATTAGCCAAATCCTAATTCACTTCCTTATCTAGAGCCACATTAACAGAGTGAAATCTTACGGAGTTCCACCACCTGTCCCCCTCCAAAACTCCGATCTCATCACCAAAACCCTAATTAATATACACAAGTGGAATGCATATTGAAATACGCAACAAGATTCATACATAATTATTGGAATTAAATAGTATAATTGGAAAGTAATCTGAGAGTAGGAGGTGCAGGGGCAGAGGCAGAGGCCACACCTAAGCACAGGCATGATGGTACTTCGCCTTTGCCTTTGGGTATGGATTGGAGCCCTCTACAATGCAGGCAGGGAGGGAAACTGTGTGGCCTCATGATCCTCGAACAGATTGGAGTTGGTGTCACAGTACCATCATGGGTTGTCCTTGTAAAATCAAGAGATTCAGACTCCATAGAGGTACTTCAATTTTTATTTTTCTTTTACCATCCAGAATATGGGTGACCTTCCTATGAAGGCACTAATATTTTTTCTTATTCACTAACAAATGAGTATGCTTATAACCTTGCCGGTGTGAGCAACGGCTCTGTTTCTCTATCTCTTGGAGTTGGAGTGATATCAAATGGTTTATCATTAATGTATTATAAATATTATTTGCGTCTGTTTTTAGCTTTTAGCTGGTTTCCATTTTAACATTCTTAAGGGACAGTTTTGCAGGGTTCTGGTTGGCATCCAATCAGCCTAAGGGATTACAACTACTCGAACTTTTCCAAGGAAAAAAATCCGGCTAGCACCCCACAAGGGGCTCTTGCGAATGCCAATGTTGGAACAGGTTCCTTCAGATAGATTTTGGACTTATGGCCATCTCCAATGGCAACATCAAAACACCAAATCTCACCAAATTTTGGTGCAAAAGTGCTCCAATGTGACACCAATTTTTGCATCATTTTTCCAAAATGGTGGTGCAACACTATTCACTTTTGCACCATTTTGGAAAATGGTGCAAAGTCCAATTTGCCCCCTTTTTTTCATTTGCCGAAAGAATTGTTGGAGGGTATTTGTGTCATTTGTGTTATTATTATTATTATTGTTATTATTATTATTTGCATTTAAAATAAATTTTAAATGTTAAAAATAATAATTACTGAATTAATTAAAATAAGAATAAAAAAGATTTAAAATATAACAAACATGATTATTTATAGTTAATACGAAATATATTATAACAACCACAAACCTACATTAATCTAGTTTTATTTAAAGAAAACAATACATAAAAACAAGTGCATAGTTTAGTAATCTGGAANTAACAAACATGATTATTTATAGTTAATACGAAATATATTATAACAACCACAAACCTACATTAATCTAGTTTTATTTAAAGAAAACAATACATAAAAACAAGTGCATAGTTTAGTAATCTGGAAAATTGCTTCCAGATCCTCCAATATCTTCAAAATAATTTTCAAACAAACCAGATGAAGTTTTAGATCCTTTATTTTGTTGTTAAGCTCTCTTTTGTAAAATTCTTGTTTGTTTGTTTTGAAAGAACAAACGTAGGTTTGGATCTGTTATCGAACTCAAATCTTTCAACAAAATTTTGTTTTCCTCACAATATTATAATCTTTGGATATGGCACACATATTTTGGACTTCCAGGTTAGAACAATGATATTAACGTTTTGGGGAGATCTCATCTTTTCGCAAACCTCGCTCAAGGTATTGCTCTGCCGGTTGAATACTTCATTCAAGGAAAACAATATAACATGGGTTATTATCTAACTGATAGTATATACCCAAAATGGTCTACCATTGTGCAAACAATTCATGAGCCACGCGGTCCCAAAAAAAATTATTTGCAATGAAACAAGAAGTCCAATTGAAGTTTGCAATAATGAAAGGACCGGCAAGGTTTTGGGAAAAACATGTATTACATGATATCATCACTGCATGTATAATCATGCATAACATGATTATCGAGGACAAACGTAATGTTGATGCACCAGTTCGAGAATGGACTGAAGCGTCAAGTCCAGAAGTTGAGTTGGTTGAAGACGAAAATCATCATTTTCAAGAATTCCTTGCTTGTCATAGACAAATCAATGCTAAAGAGGCTGACATTGCACTTCGAAATGCATTAATCGATCATTTGTGGAAAGAATATACGAATTTCGAGAATTAAATTGCAATGATATTTCGACTTCATAATATCATAATATTCAAATTCGAAATGTGCATTATTTTTTAATGGCGTGATTTAATATTTTTTAAGTGATTTTACTAATTGTACTATGTTTTGATAATATATTTATTAATGAATTTAATTTTTTCCTTAATTTAAAGTAATTATTTATTTAGTAATTTATGTATTTCTAAAATAAATAAATATATATATAATATTTAGAATAAATAAATTACTAAGAAAAAAAGAAGAAAGTGATTAAACAATGTTCATTTGGTGTAAGTTTTGATGTAATTGTTGAGATGAATTTTAGTTTGGTGCAAGATTTGATGCAAAATGGTGCAAATTTTGGTGCAACACTGGAGATGGCCTTAGGAATCCATTAACTTCTCGAAGATCTACATGAAAATTCACAACCTCAAGTCAGGCAGCCACAGTTTCGACTCTGTGGCGTAAACAATTTGCCAACTCTAATCTTTTGTTTTCTCCAATATTCACCCTCGAAAACGATCTAATTTTTCTCCAGAATCTGGGATTTCAAACTATTCGATTTCGCCAAGGTAAAATTTGATCCCTCCAACTGTCTCAGAGGATTCAAACAAAGTAATCAATAACTTGCTGGACCTTTTTTTTGTTGCCGAGTCTTCCACGCTTGAGATTTAACAAGGAAGAAGAGAATATGCTTGCTGTTACCACCACAGGTAGTAGAATCAAGATATTGGCAAATGCTTAGTTAAATATTTCATATGTCACTGAACTTATATTTCCGTTACCTTTCATTCACTGAATTTTAAATGTCTCCCGAGTGGTCCCTAAACTGTAAAACGCTGCACACCATCACTCACTCATCATGATTCATAAGTCACTGAACTTTAAAATGTTTTTGAGTGCTCACTAAATTTTAACACGTTGCACTCCATCATTTGCTCACCATGTTTTATTAGTCATTGAACTTACACCTCAATCCCGCTTTACTCATTGAAATTTAAAATGTTTCCGAGTGGTTTTTGAATTTCATAATGTTTTCAAGTAAAGTTGATTTTCTATGAGTTATGTTTTCAAAAGCTATGTTCGAGGGAATATAAGAATGCTAGCTTCAAATTGACATAATTCTTAATTAGATTATAATCTTCTTTACGTTGAAAAAATAAAATAGAGAAATTATTTCTTTATTTTGATTGAAATTGTAGACCCTAATCCAGAAAATAAAAAATTATATCTCACAAACATAGTGAAATTTTCGATTTTAAAGTCAATAATATTAATAAAGACTAACAAAATATAATTTTTAGAGTTATCACAAAGTTGTTCAAGAGGAAAAGATGGTGTTGTCTTCATGTATGGTACTTTATACTTTAAAATTTTCAATTTTTGAACAATTGGATTCAGTGAGTAAAGTTCAATGAACATTTTGAAGCATTTTAAATTTCAGTAAGTAAAACATGAAGGATGTATAAGTTCAGTGGCTAATGAAACATGGAGAGTGAGTGAATGAGTTATGGAGTACAACATGTTAAATTTAAGTGACTGCTCAAAAGCATTTTAAAAGTTCAGTGACTAATGAAATATGGTGAGTGAGTGATGAAGTGAAATGTGTTAAAGTTTAATGATCAATCGGAAGTATTTTAAAGTTCAGTGAGAAAAGTGTGACGGATGTATAAGTTCGATGGCTAATGAAACATTTAACTTGACAAGTACTATTGGTATGAGGTCCTCAAGAACTATTGAAGCCCAATTTGAAGCATTAAGCTTTGTTTGATGACCTTTAATTCAAAAC
>CAIGRP010048616.1:0-21222 GCA_903798385.1 Fraxinus cuspidata
CGTTTGACATCACCTTCGTCAAGAGAAAAAATTGTAATTTTTCATGGTATATCAATTTTCAATTAGGTTGACAATAAATTGAATAACATAAATGAACAATAAATATCAACTCTTGACGAAGGTGATGTCAAACGTATATCATGAAAAATTAAAATTTTTTCAAATTAATTTTAATTTTTTATGATGTGTCAATTTGCAATTTAATGGACATCAAATTGGACAACATAAATAGACAGTTGATCTCAACACCTTTTTTGAGTTACATTTAGAACATGTTTGGACTCCATTAAGATAAAAATTTGGGAGAAAATATGTTTTAATATAAAGATTATTATTATTATTTTTTTTTTTTTGGAGAATTTGTTATTAAAAAATAAGAAAGTTTTGAATTTACATGTATTATTATTTTATGAAAGAATGTATGGTTGAAAATGAATTTTGAAAAAAAAATGGACATTTCCTTCTACTCATAAATTTGACACATTTATTTAGCACATGTTTGGTCCGAATTAAAATATGATTTTAATCCAAGTCAAAGTCAAACAATCAATATTAGTCACATCTTTTATGGGTCCCACAACTTTTCAACCACATATTTCAAAAACTTCTATCAAAATCTACTAAAAATCTAATTTAATCCTTACCAAACACCCTCTTAATAAATAATCTTGACATTAAATTTAAGTCATCCAACACTCAACGTGTATTTCACTTAGATCGTGAGAAAGTTTGTTACAACAAGTTGAGGTCCATAAGACATTGAATGTTGGATTGACTTAAATTAAATGTCAAATTTATTTGTCATATAAGTGTGTCAAATTTATGAGTGGGAGGAACGATTCCAAACAAAAATGAAATCCGGGCTTTAGATCGTTGGGTATTAAAAAAAGTAGGTTCCTGATATCATGATGGGCTTGAATTCGTATTTTTCGGATTGAAAAATGGTTGTGGTTATCTCGAAAGAGGTAGCCACATATAGATGCTTGGATTGGGTAATGGATGTGAGTTTAAACTTCATTTAACCAAAGGAATTCAGACTCTTCATGTAAAATTTTGAAAAATATAAAATTGTTAGTTTAGCTGTTACTCAAGCTACCTCCCAAGTGGATGACTTTTAGAGAGCCTATACACAAACAAATAATCAATTTTCTAATAAGGAAAATCTAGATCTCGATCTATTTCACTTCTCAACTATGCAGGTAAAGAAATAATTAAAGCGTCACGACAATCTTTGATACAATTTGACTCCACAAGCTTTAAATTTTAACTACTAACATTTAATACATTGGAATGTTCGTTTCAAGATAAGAAATGTCTCTTTAAATATGAATATTCACCGACTTTTTAGGTGAATTATCATACTATTTTATAACTTTTCGTTTCTAGATTGAGAAGAGTTTTTCTTAAAGAGATTTGTTTACGGTAAATTTGACTTGTGCTCTTAGAACTTTTCGAGTAGCGTGGTTTACATTCCCAACTTATTTAAATAATTTAATTTGAAATCTTGCGTGAGGAAAATTGTTCATGTTGAGGTTGTAATGACTGGCGACTTTCATATGATTTCAAGTTGGACGTTGAATCGTTTGCTATTTTGCATTCCAACTCTAAATCACGTGAAAGTAGAGTACGATTCTAACTTTCACATTGATTGTTTCCATCACATGGAATCCAGAATCACAATTTTAAATAGGTTGAGGATTATAACTTCACTTTTGAATGTTAAAAACCTAAAATTACACTAAATAAAAGGTAACAGAGTGTATTTTTCTCATAAACTTGAAAACTATGAGATGACTTTATAAACCGATGTAATAATTTCTTTGCATGATAGAGAATAAATAAAACTAATTTTTTGTCTATAATAATATTTAGGGTAAAAAATAGCGGAGGTCCCCAAACCTTTGACACTTGTTTGAATTTCGCCCCAACCTTCAAAAGGTAGCATTTACATCCTCATCTTTCATTTTTATAGCACTTAGGTCCCAAGTGGACAATTTTACCTTTATATTTATACACATAGTTAAAATTATTTCAAAATGATGTTTTTACCCTTATATTTTAATAAACAAATAAGTAAATAAAAGCAATATTTAAATGCTACCTTATATTAAAATAAAAGCAAGATTTATATTTTAATATACAAAAAAAGAAATTAAAAATTTATATTCTTCATTTCTCAACTCATTGTCTTCCCAAACACCTCCATCCAACACCTCCAACTCCATTGCTGCCACCACCACCAAACCCCGTCATCTTGTCCCAATTTCTACTTTCATAAATCAAATTTTAGAAGACTATGGGTATTGAGGCAAAATCCCCACATCAATCCATTTCACATTGCCCTCGACCTGAACGCGATGGGAAATTCCTACCCAAAATGGTAAAAGGGATGGAAACATAGTCTTTGCTCGAATTTCCCGAATACGTTTAGATCCCCCCTGCCCTGCCTTGCCCTGCCAGCCCTGCCCTGTTATAACCTGTCGCCTGAAAATTTCCGACAATAGGGGTGGGGAAGGTAATGTTCATCCAAGTTGAGTACCATCAAATTGTCGTACCTAGACTGGATATAATTCAAATATAAACATGATTAATATTGACATTTATAAAAGTCTAGTTGAGTCCAAACTGGCATCATTAAATTATTTTATTTTTTCTCTCTTTATTTTTTCTATCTATTTTTAATTTAATTTCAATATATAAGGGCAAAATTGTCTTGTTGAGCAAATTTATCTAGTTTATTATGGATAAGCGTAAAATTGTCCATTAAGGACCAAAATGCTCTCAAAATGAAATGTTGAAAATGTAAATGCTATCTTTTAAAGGTTGGAGAGAAAAGAGCAACGTGCCAAATGTTGGAGACTTCTGTTGCAATTTACCCTAATATCAACTTTATCTAAAGCTACGTGCTAAACATAGAATTTTACTTGATTAAGTAAAAATAATCCGTGCAATTCAAAATTAAGAATGAAACATGATAATTTATTATCTTTTCAAGCCAAGTAGAGAACAAATGTATATACTTACGTTAATAATGAAAAAAATCAAAATAATATTTTTCTAAGTATCCAATTTATAGTTTGATCTCACTTAAGACAGATAAATTTCATCTGCAGTTATTGAAGTTTGATTAAAAAAATCTCAATTTACGCACTAAACGTTAATATAATTTTAATTTAGTTTTTAAATTTACTACTTCATCAAATTCGTCACTTAAAATTTGTGAATTTTTTTAATTAATGTACGTATTGTAGACATACCATAGCGAATCTCTGATGTAATTAGTACGTGGTATTCCAACTTACCATTATGGACATTATAAAATAGCTAAAAAAAATACATTTCAACATTTTATCATGGGATAATTGTAGTTGAGGTCCCAAATCTTTCAAATAGTGCCAGACTTTTCCCTAACCTTTCAATCCTTGCAGTCGTCACCCCAAATTTTTCAAATCGTAACAATTGAGGCCCCAATGGACAGTTTTCATCCAATTTGTAGTTAATTGACCCAAAAAATTATTTGACCACATCTTAATCAATTTTAAAAGGGCAAAATAGTAATTTAATACTTTCACCATAAAATACTTAAAAACTTAAATAAAATCAAAAAAGGCCCCACCCCACCCCACCCCACCCCACCCACCCCACCCCAACCCAACCAAACCAAACCCCCTCAACCCAAAACCAGAAATTTGCCACCGCCACTCCTACAGCCATTGACCACCATCGTTATCGTCGTCGCCACCACACCAACCACATTATATATATATATATTTATATTTACTATATTCGTAATTTATGAATTTATGCATCGTTTCATAAGATTTTATATATGCAAAATCCAATTTCAAAATTTAAGATGTTTGTGATGGGCTATGCTTAAAAATAAGCACCAAGTATGTGACTTTGTATAACAATTTAATCCGGGTTTTAATGTTCTCGAAAGATTCCAGCTATATATAATACAGTTTGAATGGTCAATTTGCACAGTTGAGATTATAAAGCATATACCAGTTGCCAACTAAATTTCTTAGATGCGAGATTTTAGAGTTGCTTTCGAATTGCACATTAAAGAGAAGGAAAGCAATATAAATCAAAGGGAAAATTGAACAGCTATGAATTCCAAAAAGCTCCAATTGGAGGTGAGGTGCGGCAGACGATGGTTGGAAGACGTGGAGATTTTTTGTGTGAACCTATGTTTTGAAATGCAAGTGGGACAACTACGAACCTTTCAAATGCAGTGGTCGACGAAGATGGTGATGGCAGTGATGGTGGTTGGTGACGGTGGTAAATTTCTAGTTTTGGGTTGGTGGGGGTGGGGGTGGGGGGTTTGGGTTGATGTATAAGATAGTTTTTCCTTTTTTATTTTGTTTTTTGGTCTTTGATTCAAGTTTTTATTTATTTTATGAGAAAAATATGTAATTGCTCTTTTGCCCTATAAAAAATAATTAAAATGTGGTCAAGATTAAATTTTTGGGTCAACTAACAACAGATTGGATGGAAACAATCCATTGGGGTCTCAGCTACTACGATTTGAAAGGTTTGAGGTGATCGATGCAACGATTGAAAGATTAGGAAAAGACATCACTATTTGAAATGTTTGAGGTCTCAGCTGCAATTATCCATTTTATCATTTTCATATCTATGGTGTCATGTAGCGATTGTGTAGAATGTTAATTATTATATAATTGACAACTACATATTTCTACTAGTTGGGAACAAGGTGACGAAATGTGACGAGTGATGAAAATAAAGTTAAGTGACCTAATTAGAGAAAATAAAGTTTAGTGACCAAGTTGAAACTTTTCTGAAAGTATAGTTTATGCTGGTGAAAATTTCCCTTTTTGGACAGTGTTGATCTTTTTTACATTTTTTCTCCAGTTAATTTCACCAATGTCACTGAAATTTGTGCAAAACTTCAAACTGATCCTTAAAGTACATTTCTTATCATATAGGTCACTAAAGTGATTTCACAATTGATTACTCAACTACTAAAACTAATATATAAACTAACAAGGCATGAATTAAGTCTCCCCAAGACATGACATGTTGATTTCATTGGTAAAATATGGATAAAATTCCTTCCAACATATTAGAATTCCATGTCCATGTTTGATGTAGATTACAATCATTTTTTTTTTCATTTTTTTATTTTTGTAAATTTTAATGAAAGTTGATAAAATCTGAAACTGAAAAGTTGTGAATATATGCTGTTAAAATTAATTATTGACTTTAACTTAAATGTTTTATCAACAATTAATTTACAAAACATGGACTTTAGTTAACAGCTTTTACTTACAGTTGATGTTAGTTTAAATGATAGATGGACTTCGGAATTTTATCCAATATATAATGATATGTAATTGATGAAAAGAAGTACATAATTTAGTTGACTTTGGTACTTCTATACATTAACTTTAGTAAATGAGCGATCAATTTTGAAATTGTTAATAACGTTAGGGACCAATAGGATAAATATAAATACTTTAATGGTAAATTTGAAATTAACTACTTTTTTTTTCTTGCTGTTACCAATGTCTTTGTCTGATCGTTCTTTCCAGCAGTAGATATATGCATTTCAACGCCTATCCATTCCAAAGCAACGAAGTTCCCACTTTTGAGTGTTCCCATAGGAAAATTCCATCCCTTATTCCAATCCCTAAGAATACAGTATGGCAGTGAGCAACAACCTAACAGCAATCCTCAATTTCATAGCATTCATGTGTTCAATTCCCATAATTACCGCCGGAATATGGCTCGCATCCAAGCCGGACAACGAGTGCATCCACTGGATCCGGTGGCCGGTGATCTTCATGGGAGTATCAGTCCTCCTTGTTTCCTTACTGGGCTTTGTCGGCGCTTACTGGAAAAAGGAAGGCCTTCTCGGAGTATACCTTGTGTTAATGGCCATTCTCATAGTTCTACTCCTTGTTCTACTGATCCTTGCCTTCGTCGTCACGCGCTCTAACGGCGCGTACCATGTTCCTGGCCGGGCTTACCATGAGTACCGGCTGGAGGGTTTTTCCCCTTGGCTGAGAAATCATATTACTAGCTCTGATTACTGGGGGAGGATAAGGACATGTTTGGCTGACTCTTCCATTTGTCCTAAACTGTCTCAGGAGTATATAACTCCTAATGATTTCTTTGCTGCCCATCTGTCTCCGATTGAGGTAAAGTTACTTGTTTTTTGATGATTCCAAACGCGGCCTTAATGTGTTTTACATGCCATTTGACTTATAAGTTGTTATGATTGTAGTTGAAATGATATTGGGCATCATACTATTAACTGCAAATGGGAAATAATTGGATTATATATTGAAGTTGTAGAAGAAATTTCTGTTGAGGGAGCGACAATCCTTGAACATTAGGCCAATGGTTAGTGTAACGTTTTTTCTGGGTTGAGTTTCTATGATATAGGGGGCTCGAATCAATGGTATCCGGATTTAGGGGTCGAGGCGTTTAACCATTGTGAATGAATCTAGATATCGAATTCTAGTAACCATAGTGTAGTATAGAGTGATACAAACAAATTTTAACTTTCTAACTGAGGAAGTCGGGGTGATTTTGAACCGATTATAGGACTATTGGACTGTATTTTCTATGTTATGTTCATTGATTTCGATATTGCAGAACATCCTGGAAGTTTCTCTGGTATTATGTGAGCATTACAGGGGATTTTTAAGTTCAAATTCAATCTGTATGGTAGACGATGTCCCTTATAGTATATAAAATGCAAAATGAAAATGGTTCCTATTTTGAATGAGCAAAAAGAGAGGTGATTTGGACCTACCACAAAATTTTTTGTTGCATATCAGTCCATTTGTCAATAATTTGCTTGATTAATCTAATAATAACTTTAAGCTTAAGAGTCAAAGACTCAATTATCACACAAATCTTGGACAAATCTGGATTCTTTGGGCCACAATTCCACGTGGATTCCACCATTCTTTATTCTAGATCATACTCATTGAATTTGAAGAAAATGAATTTTTCAATCCAGCTAACCTGTAGTTTTGTTTGATTTCTACCTAGTGGCGGTCGATTTGGTATTTTCCCTTTGTATGCTGTCATCTATAATATCACGATTCTTCTGTTTTTCATGGAAAGTTTGCACTTGACACAATTACTCTACGATAATTGGGATCTTATGTTGTCTGTGCCCCCATCACATATGTTCCTAGGGTTGCTTGCTTTGGCACCGTGCTTTACATTTTGCGTGCCAATTAGTTCATGTCACGACCAATCCTCTGTGCACAACACATTTTCTTGAACTTTTTCCCCTTCAGCTGTAACATTTATTCAAAATTTTCACTTTGCAGTCGGGTTGCTGTAAGCCTCCAACAATTTGTGGGTTTCAATACACGAGTCCCACATCGTGGATCAGCCCATCAAACCAAGCCGTGGACGCAGATTGCTTCATGTGGAACAACGATCCAAGCCAACTGTGCTATAACTGTAATTCTTGCAAGGCTGGTCTACTGGGGAACCTACGACAGGAATGGAGGAAAGCAAACATAATCCTTATAGTCACAGTTGTGGTTCTGATTTGGGTTTATCTTATTGCTTGCAGTGCATATAGAAATGCTCAAACCGAAGAATTATTCAACAGATACAAACGGGGCTGGGCTTAATTTAACAATAACACCCAAACAGCTCCGACTTTTTCGAATTCTACTGGTTTTAAACTGCCCAACTTTTGTTCTTTGCTTTATTGCATTGTTGCTTTATGACTAGTTGTATATATTCCCTGTAATGTTCTTTCTAGTTTTGAATTTTAGAGGACCTATAAAGGAGGAAAAGGTATAAAGTTTGTATTTTCCGTCGGTAACTTTGTTCTGTATTCTTCTTGGAGCCTTTACCTTTAGAAAGATTCTTGGAATTCGATGTTTTCTTCCATGCATTGAGTTATGGTGCTCGAATTTCTTGTCTTTTCAATACGTTTCACATAGTGGAGGACCCAGGAAGATTTCTCAGTGTGGGCGATAAAATAGTAAATGTATATTTTTATTGAATAGCACAGCATTTTAAGATGTCAATCAAAGGAGAAATGATTAATAGAGTAGTTTGTAATATTTTAAAATTACATAGAATTCATGCAATATATCTCATTAATACTAAATACAATGGGCAAATAAAACCAAATGTGCTGCTCACCACATAAAATGTCTCTAATGTCCCCAAGTTGAGTTTGTGAAATGTAAAGCATATTATAAAAGACATAAACACTAACAAACAGAATGAAATCTTCAAAAGTCATAGAACTAATCAAAACTATGAAGTAATAGTTATAAGGGTTTTACTGTTTCAAATATATGTGGCTGCATTTGAATTTAACAATAAGAAGAATATCCCAACTTCTGTGCTCATTTTGGTAATCAAAATTATCAAACTACATTCTCTCTGTCATTTATTTTATATTTAGTCTTATCTCCCTTTCATTGTTTTTTCAGACGTGTATTTGAGAGGTGATGATGAACTAATGTCACTACATTTTAAGAGAAAAAACTGCATCACAATAACAAATTTCCAAATGACAATTGCAGTGCTTAATTGAGCACGCGAACATACTTTTTTTTTAAAAAACATGGGCTGTGGGGGTGGCCAAAATTCCAGTGTAGGCATCCTGCACAGGGTCCGCCCATGGTTGCACATCACATTTTTTCAGCATTCGAAAGTCGTCAACACATTTTTTGATATTGCGGCAAATTACATCTTGACGTCTTTTCATTAATTAAAAAGTAAAGTGTTGAGGTGTTGAAAATATATTGGACAGGGAAGGATATGAGTGGGTCCTAGGCCTGCCTCCAGGTGTTGAAAATATATTGCGGCAAATTACATCTTGACGTCTTTTCATTAGTTAAAAAGTAAAGTGTTGAGGTGTTGAAAATATATTGGGCAGGGAAGGATATGAGTGGGTCCTAGGCTTGCCACCAGACTATTTAAATTTTCCTATGAATTTTATATATTAGCCCAATTTAAAAAATAATTAGTACAATCCTAACTCCACCCTTGATATTGTGGTATAGCAAGTTCGGGACAATAAATTTGGACTTGAAGGATAGATACGTGATGAGTATGAATGTTACGGAACACCATCAATCCAGTGTCATGAAAGAAAACTAAACGAAGAAGGTACATGTTGCGTCCACGTAGATTTTCTAGTTGAAAAATTTTATTGTGGGCTTCGAATAATCTGTAATATGGCATCCAAAGCATACGCTTGGAAAGATTGAATAATGAGAAAATTATATTATTGACAATGTTCAGAATAAGACTAGATTATCCAATACTCAAGCTCTATTTATGATTAGTAATCCGATTCACAAATATCATTCACAAATATCGGTTATGACTGGACACAGTCTGATTCAATTCGATCCTAAAGAAAATCGAATCGAACCAGAATTTTCAGATATCAAGTAAGTGGAACCGTTGTGTCTAGAATTAATCATGGAACCAAAACGGTTCAGTTCCGTACCATAATTAAATATTTTTAACGTTTACAACAACATTACATTAATCCAACTAATGACATATTCTATCTGAGCTCTTACAACAACATTATATTAACTCTTACAAAATGACATAATCTAATTTAAAAATATACAAATAACAAGTTGTCTAATTAAATCCATTCATCAATGTATACAAATTACATTGATCAAAGTGGAGGAAATTCAATGAATAAGGCAGAAAAAAGGGTCAGATGAAAAAAGGAGTATCCACTCAGCTTCTATCATTTGAAAAACGACAGAATGTCTTAGAAAAATTTATGTCACTCAATTTTGATTTTTTGAAATTTGAATTACAAAGTTGGGCAGTCACAAGCCGAGTCGAATCTTGAAACTTGGGCTCGACTTGAATAAAAATAGTTGGGGGTTTTTTGGGTCCGAGCCTTTACGGTAAAAAAAATACATACATACATACATGTACGTGTGTATATATATATATATATATTGAAGTTCATACTTTACTTAGACAAATTAATGTTTAGTAGTTCAATCGAGATTTCACTAAAAGTTCAATGACTGCAGATGAGATTTATTCATTTCATCTTTAGTCCGCTAAAAATGAAAATTTCATTTAAATTCTCATAAAAATTGATGAAACATATGATAGCAAAGTCGATAAAAGTGTTGAGTATCATCAAACGTATAATTAAAAGATAATATGAAGAAAAATGAATTTTAAAGAATGGAATCAAACTATGGCTTAAACTATATCTGATAAGTTGTAAATATACATTTTATACAGAAATTTTTCATTTTTCCCAACACAAACATCCCATTTAAACTGTCGGTTGTCGAAGCTCGCAAACATCTACACCGACAATTGGTCATTACTATGTAGACCATGCATAAATCAAACATTCACTACAAAAATATTTTTTTCTCCAATATGTTTCGGAACTAGCATCGATGTATGCTCAAGTTGTGGGCATTCCTAGATAAATATAGATGGACGGACATCACCGACCCATGGAATGTAAAATATTAAGAGTTCATTTGACAAGAGTTTTACTTTAGTTTCTACTTTTTTTTTTTAAGAAGAATTTACTAAGGAAGTTACCTTATTTAACGTTTAAAAATTAATTTATGAAAGAGCTTTCTTTTGGGAAGATTTTATAGAGAAAATCATATTGAATCAACTTTCCTTCAAAATTTCTTCTAGTTAAAAGAATCACTTTAATAAAACTAACCAAATGAGTCAGCTTTTGGATCTCAAAAACGTATTTTGACTTTTCAAAAATCATGTCACGAACCTTAACTTATTTTTTCGATTTTTTGAGAGATTTGGTTATTTGATACTAGTAGTGATGGATTTGGGTCTTCCACAATTTAGAGGTATAAAAAGGGACGAGATCGAGTTAGTCTAACCCGTCTACAACCAAATTCGATATGCTAAATGTGGGTTTGAGCTTGTACACATTACCAAAGTATTGTCCAAGTTAGGTTCTGATCATTATCAAAATCTGAGGATCGAGTTGACATACGGATCCGACAATATTGAGTTTAACCGGTCCAATTATCCTTTTTTTTTTTTTTGGAATTTAATTCGATTTAAATTGTGTGAAAATTGTTTAAGGAAAAATAAGTACTTATAGCCAAAAAAAAATAAAATAATATATATATATATATATATATTAAGGAAAAATAAGTACTTATAGCCAAAAAAAATAATAATAATAATATATATATATATATATATATATATGTGCGCGCGTGCATAAAGTTAGAAAAATATATCCCTATTTGGTAAGGATTAAAATCGAATTTTTAATAGATTTTGATAAAAAATAATAATAAAATGTGTGAATAAAAAATTGTGGATCCCATGAAATATGTTGTTAAAATTAATTGTTAAATTTAACTTAAAATTTTAATTAAATTTTAATCTAGACCAAACAGGAACATTGTAAGAATAGTTGAAAACTACTGTGATTAGTAAAAAGCCAGATTAAATAATGTGGTAAATAAGTTTCTATGGTGCATATTAAAATATGATTAGTGTGGGCCCCGCGACTCACATTTCACTCGCCCATGTAGGGATGGCAACAAAGCTCACCGGCTTGGGTTCGGGCTCGGCCCAAGAAAAGCCCGAGCTTTGAATTTCAACTCGTGGCTCGGCTTGACTCGGCTCGACTTTTTGACATAGCTACGCCTATGGCACATGCACATGCACGCCACACGCACAGGTTCTACATATGTTATTATTGATAGTAGATCCCCCTGCAAAACATTTTTCATACATCAATTAGATATACAAAAATGTTAGATGTACATTGGATATCTTCCTTAATATTTGATGTGTTGTGAAAAAAATGAAAGGAGGGAAAACTATTTTCTTTTTTGAACTGTCAAATAATAGTTTGTCATGTGACAAACTTGTTGTTTCACAATATATTATCAACTATCATAAAATAAAGAAAAAGCATTAATTCATTCTGTGTGATTTAATTCTTTATTGATATGATGGTTGCACGAGCATATATAATTTAAACAGTTGATTAATTTGTTCCTCTTGCGTAACTCAAATTCTTAAATTCGGGCTACTACCCCGTTTCTTCTTGCATGGTTGAATTTACTGCTCCAAATTAAAATTCATGCTAAATTAATCCTTTTTGTGAATCAATTAGGGGTGATAATAGTCGAGCCAAGCTTGGCATGTGTCCAAAAATGTTGGGGAATTAGTTGAGATGGTCATCCCTCAATATCATTTTGTTCAAAATGCCTTTGACCAATTTCTAAAAATTAAAAGAAATTTTAATTATTTTAAAGTCTTAAAAGTTCACTGTACCTTTACATTTCCCTTACTTCCAAATAAATGAAGGATTTTGGCTTTTCCCTTCATTCACTAACGTAAACCTTTTTTCTCCAAATTTACAATTGCAAGATTAAATCTTCTTCTCCTTCAAATTCCCAAACACTTCTCATTCAAGTCAAAAACAATATTTCTCCTTCTTTTGAGGTCGAAAATTATGCAGAGTTTTAAAATTAACAGTTTATCTGTCAAATGTTAGGTTCGAATCTAGCTCTTGCGTTTCCAAAAAACGACGAGCTCCCAGTAATAAAAATCAATGTAAGTTTTCAAACTAGAAAGGAGTTCTATGTAGATTGTTCAGACTGTGTTCAATTTAATATGTACATATTTTTCTTATTCTTCTTGTCTAGTTTCTCTATTGAGTTTTTAAATTTATTGATCCAGACTCTATAAAATTCTAATAAAGATTATATTTTTTTGCTATAAAGATCATTTTGTAGCTTTTATTCAAGTTCTCTTTGAAATATTTGAAAAGATTATTTCTGTAGCTTTTATTCAAGTTCTCTTTGAAATATTTGTATTGAAAATTCATATTGGGTTTTGGTGGTTTTAGAGTTTTGGTTCATCACTTGGTGTTTAGCAAATTCGTTTTATTGAGTTCTATAATGATTTCTTGGGGGTTTTGTTTCCTGTTTATTTTCTTAATTATGTGGTTTTGTATGTTTTATATATACTGCTGTTTGTATCTATGAAGGGAAAAATGAATTCATAGAAAATCTTATGGCTATTTGTAGTTTAATTATTCAATGGATATAATATTTGTAATTATTCTATCTATTTTATTGCTTCTGAAATTTGTTGAAGATTAATGTTTCACTTGTCAAATGTAGAAGATTTGTAATTAAATCCAAATTCCGTTTATCTTATGTTCTATCTATATATATGTATATGTCTGTGTGTTTGTTTATGTGTTGTAAACTACATGTAACAAGTGAGAGCAATTAGTTTTTGACTTGGATGAGTTTTGGCCTTCCCCTCGCTATCATTATGAACAAACAATACACCTAACTTGTGTTATTTTTTATATATAAATTTGTGTCATGAGATAATAATATTGTTTTACAATATATTTAGGCATTTGAAACGATTCTAACTTTGAGAATGACGTTTGCTACGAAATATCTGAATGCAATTCCAAGAATGGTCGTTTAGGAAATATAGAAGATGTTAGCTTCTACAGCCATTGATAATGTGTTGGAATCGAAAGACGTAAATTGCCTTTCTGTTTTTTCTTTTTTAAAGTTTAGTGGGGACAAATTTAGAATTAATTAGCGAATGATTAATGATTTGCATGATTTAATATTTGCAACTGGAGGTTAATTCTACATTGATTCCCACTAAAGCCGAACTCGATGAGATTTATCGGAAAGGGTTGACACCGATCGTGAAAGAAGATGAGAATGCTTCACACAATTTCGAATGAGATGAGGTTAAATATGATGGCGAGCCACGTCATGCATTCCACCAAAACTCTCCTAATACATCTCAATTACCATTGGTTTCTTATGAGCTTAACATAGTGGATTTATTGAGAACCGAAATGGAAAAACTTAGGAGAAGGCTACAAGTAGTCATTTCAAGTTTACATATTGTACATGTCCAATATGCTGACATTGTGCATATTTACGTAATGATATACACTTTGTTTTTGTGCCATAAAATAGTTTATATCGTTTCAGTACAAATTTGACGAATTTGAAATCGTTGCAGTTGAAAGCATAACTATGACATAGATATCGTTCTTTTCGTACAAAACGATAATTATATCATTGTGGCTAAAAATTGTTATAATTTGAACTAAAACTATATCAATGTCGTCAAAATTGTACTGAAATGATATGGATGTTATGTTATTTCGTAAGTTTGATACATAACGATATCAATATCATTACATAATATAGAAAACAACATATATGTCGTTTTAGTTATGATTTGAACTGAAACGATTTCAATCTTGTCAAATTTCTACTAAAATAATATGGATATCGTTATGTTGTTTCATGAGTTTGATACCTATGATTTGTTGTCATTTTTTGAAAATTGCATGAGAAAATGTATCCGTTGAATGAAGGACGAAAGTTTGGGAATCGAAATGTTAAACCAAAAAAATTTTGATTAGCATGAGCGCCTAAGAATTGTTTACCACTTGAGAGGAAATGGTATATTGGAACGACATCAATATCTTTTTGTGTATCAGGAACGATTTTAATGTCACTGTGTGAATCAATACATTTTTCATACTAGAACAACATTTGCATATACTACAATGATATAAACTTAAAATAAACAGTACAACGTAAAACGACTTTAATTTTGTTCCAATTGCACAAAAGCGATGATAGCATAATGGCTACAAAATCTAATAAATCATTTTGTGCATCTAGTAAGTACAAAATAATAAAGTTATAAGTCACGACAATTTTACAACTTTAAGTTTCACTACCAATTTGACCAGTACAAATGGAGCGAACAAGACCAGTTTTCTTGCAGTTGAAGCCTTAGACATCATAGGGACAAGAGTTGACATCTCTACTTTGTATAGCATTGTACCAATCTTCAACATCTCTCTGAATTTGTTATAGAAGTTCGCACAAGAAAGTAAACATCTCCACTTTGTAATGTGAAAAAAATAAATAGAGCAACGTAAAATGACTTTAATTTTGTTCCAATTGCACAAAAGAGATAATAGCACAATGACTACAAAATCTAATAGGTCATTTTGTGCATCTAGTAAGTACAGAATAATAAAGTTACAAGTCACAAAAATATTACAACTTTAAGTTTCACTACCAGTTTGACTGTTACAAATGGAGTGAACAAGACCCGTTTTCTTCCAGTTGAAGCCTTAGCCATCATAGGGATAAGATTTGACATATCCACTTTGTATGGCATTGTACCAATTCAACATCTCTCTAACTTTATCATACAAGATCACACAAGAATTTATTTTCGAAACAAGAATAAGTGTTGTTTCCCGTTTGTCATTCATTGTATATTTTCATTCTTATGCACCTTCAATTGAATGTTAATATTCAACTAGATAACAAACTAATATCCATATCATTTTCATTGTATCTATAATTTCAATTCAACATATAAAAATTTAAAATTTCACCAAATATCAATTTTTTTGTACAGTACTGATAACAATATGTATGTTGTTATGGATTGTAAAAAATGATATGTAAGTCGTTTATCGTTTTGTACAACAGAAAATTAAATCTATATTTTACAGAAGAACAACATATAGAATAGCCAAACATGTCTTTACCAACATACATTTCACTTCAACTAATAGAAAAAATAGGTTGGAAAGCAACCCATATCAAAGCTCTAATCCATTGATAAAATGAATTCAAAATTACCATTGTCAAATAAACACGATAAATACACATACAACTATATGAAGAAATTATTCAGAAAAATGGAAAAAGAAAGAAGCCCAAATATAGAAAATTAACAATATCTTATCTTCTTCTTCAAATGCTCAATGAGTATAATATAAGCTTTGATTACCCACTTAAACCAAATGAGTGCTCAAGGGAATGAAAATATAGATTTTATGGTTTAATGAAGTAGAGAAGATGATGATAAGAAAATAAAAAGGGTTCATAGAAGACGTCGAAGCCGGTTGTTGAAGAAAGGAAAGCTAAAATTCAATTAGAGCTAAATGGGAATTAGGGCAATTAATGCCTTTATAGCTACAAGGACATTTCAGTAATTTACAAATTCTATTTTTCATTTCTTTGTATGTTTGGGCTATCTAACTAAAAAAGATAGATGTTGGTCTTTATAAACTAATTACTTCTTTAACTGGGATGAAAGCCCCAAAAAGGTTGCTCCATTCGGTCCATTGGTATGGGGCCTCATTTGATTGATTCATCAACTCATGTTTTAGTTCCTATTTGGACTCCACTAAAAATATATTTTGGGGGAAAATGTATTTTGAAATATTGAATTTTTAGAGATTGTGTACTTAAAATAAAAGAAAAAGAATTTGAATTTACGTGTAACATTATTTTATGAGAAACGTATAGTTGAAAATGAATTTTGGAAAAATATATTTCTAGAACAATGGATCCCAAACAAGAGCTTAATTTTATCACCTACTTCCATCCTACTACATACTTACCCAAGGCAAATCAACTAAGTCCCATGTATGAGTTTTAAGGAAGGTCTGAAATTCGTTAGACAATGCTTTTTGTCAAAGAAGGTCAAAACTGACCTGGGGATAATTGCAAGGTTAATAAAGCATGTCAATAGCAGGAAAAAAAAATGATAATCATTAAGGTGGGTCGGAGGTGTTCTTACTTTAATAGATCAACAAATTTTTGGAGCGCATGAGGACTTGAAGGTGATGACAGGATCAAGCGACGATCCAAGCTTAGGAGTAACATGTGATAAGTGTTTACTGAATGAGCTTTCAATACCTGCATCAAAATCTAATGAAAAATCTATACTGGGCCAAGTAAAAATACGAAGAGGAAATAGAGGATGTGACGAGCTTGATGATATACTGGTGAAGAGCTTGTGCTCCTAAAACTGAACATAAAAGGAGACGTGACGACACTGGATGATAGGGTCATAACATCGATAACATTTGCACTCAATGTCATAAACAAGAAAACAACATAGATGAGATCGTGGTTCAAGTTTGGTATGCTCAGAAGGTGGAAGTAATACAGAACAAGCACAATAAAAAAAATTTCAAAAGAGAATAGTTTGATATATTCCCATGGAGAAGCTTGTAGGGAGACTGGTTGGAAATGGTAGGGAAGGGATTCGATCGATTGTATAAACGATTGTAAGAGTAGATTCTTCCCAAAGGATTCAAATGTTGAATTGCCGCAATAAATAATCAAAACAGTCAATGAAACAAGATTTGATGACAGAGAAAACCCTTAACTGGTAAAATTCCAAAACCAAGCCAATAGTTTTCACTATAGACAATAAAAACTTAGTATAATATAGCCTAGGAAACCCATTAAACTTATTAAACTAATTTATGTAATCTCCAAGACCCACTGGAATATGCTTCACTCACACCTGCTCCCGATTTTCTGGAATTGTCTATCTCCTGTGGAACACGAAGAACGCCTCGTTCTTGTCCTCTTTTCATTCTTCTGGTCCTACCTCCTTCAATCTTCAACAACCTCTGAAAGCTGTTGAGAAAATACCTTCCTGATGATAACTAGGAAGTGCGTGTTTTGGATTTTATGAATTTGATGTTTTCTCAAACTAGTGGTTGATTGATCTTAAGAATCAAAAGGTTAATCTAAATAATTGGATGTGTTCTTGGATCTTGGAATGATCTTATGAAGATGTAAAATAATGATCAACCACCCTAAAAACATATTAGCCTTGGGTATTTGTAATAGGAGGTATTTAGGTATTATAGAATAGATAAAATTTTTGAAAAACGCAAACTAGGGTTTCTCCAAAAAAACCGTCGCACAAGCAAGAGCTAGGCTACATGTAGACGACAATGATTCTGCTTTGGATGCTCGAGTATCAGCTACGCGACAGACTAGCGTAAATCTTGTTCTTTCTTCTTATTTCATACCCGAACCCAAAAACTCTTAATTTATCTATACGACCTTCCAAAAGACTCATTGGCTTTTACAATTCTATTGTAACAATCCTATTCTTTTACAATAATCATTTTATCTAAAGAATTATCAATACAACTAAAATCCTAACAATCTCTCCCTTTGGCATTCTGTGACAAAATTATACAATACTAGTCAAGTATATAAAAACAAAACTAATCTACCCAAACTCAAATTGAATGTCTATCTCTTGCATTTCTTGAAACCTGTTTCCTGAAATCAATAACTTAAATACCAAGTGTAAAAGCACGTGATACAAGAAATATAATAATTGAAACAAACTATCATATACTAGCTAGATTGAGAAGCAATACAAATATTAATCAAAGCACCAACTAAAACTTTAATATCACAAAATATCAAAACTTAAAAAAGCTAAGCATCGAAAAAAATTATCTCCCATTAGAAAAAAAAATCCCCCCATTACTACAAAATAATCTAAAATTTAAATGCATCTCATCTCATCACCTTATCACAAATTATGAAGGTAACAACAATATATACTAACTTAAATATACAGTTGATAGCATATATAAGCATAAACAATGATCGGTAAACTTTCCCACATACTCAGTTCAAGTCTAAATAAAGAAATTGTATAGTGACTCATGAGTATTAACTGCCACTAATTCCTTGTAATCAAGACTCCAAATCTTTTGTGAGAAATGACATGCTAAACATCACCATTAAATAAGTTTATCCCCTACTAATGAAAGTCAAACCAATAAAGCATAATATGACCTATACATGAAGCTGATTTTTCATGTATATTATTATTTTTCTCCTTACTTTGAGGTACATTTTCACACAATTTATATTTTCATTTTTAAGCTAATCATCTTTCTCTTCAATTTTTCACATCTTATTTACTGACTCTTTTTCATTAAGCGACTAAGATGACCCATGTAACGAGTTTTAGGCCAATGACTACAAGTTAGTTGACCGTATCGCTTCAGGTTATAAAAAACCCCTGGGGCCTAATGACTTGAGTTAAATAGGTTTCGAATAAAAGTATAAAATGAAAATTTTCTATTTTATTTAAGGGGTATATTCGAATTTAGGTTTACTAAATTAAAGTCAATTCATGTTCAAGATCACCTTACCAACAAATGATGGCCATCCCAAGTCTTACACACGCAGTTAAGACTTACTCACAAGATCATAATGCGTGTAGTGCAGATGGTACATGAAGAAACCTATACTAAATACTCCACATAAACCTAAACAAATTAATGAAAAATATACTACAGCACACTAATTAAACTCATACTTGTTTACACCACACATTTTCAAGTAAATCATATATCATACTATAGTAAAGAATTTCTGCCCTACTTTTTCTTTTCAATTTTTTTATTTATTTTGAAAAATCAAACTACCTAAAAAGTGAAAAAAAAAAAGGAGATGCATGCAATTATGAATGAATCACAATTAATAAGCATAAGTATGCATCAAAAGTACCTAATCAATTAGGTATACAAACTATATTACATTTAAGAGCACCGTGATCATTTATAAAATTTTTCATGTCACTTTTTTTCACCTAAGCCCGACTAGTGGAAGACTTATCCCCAGTCAAGTTTGTCATTAACTTGGTCAAATGACTGACTTGATTAGTATGGAAGTCAATTCAGTAATCAAAATCCCGATTTATAACTTTAGTGAAATTTTGATTTTTATTTCTATTCAAGAATTTATGACACCAAGGCCTTATATGTATTAACTCACCACAATTGAAACAAGTAGGGATAAATGTAGGTCTAAAGTAATATGGTTGTTGATATCTATTCCTAGATTGGTAGGTTCTACGCTGTCTAATAAGCCTCTGTCCTAAGATACCGTTATTCTTGAGTTCAGAGTTAGGAATATATGTACTTTGGTTAGTGGCAGGGATACAATGGTTTTGGAAGTACTAGCCCTATTATGATGATCTGATTATATCTTAGGCCTCCCTTGTTCCCAGCCGGCTTGTTCAACCCTAAAAGACTATCTAATTTTTTATATCCAATAGAGAAAACAAGAAGTTGAGACTTGAAATTTTCATGTTCTCTCATAATGTTCTTAATTTGGATTTCTAATTTCTTATTCTTAATGGTTAGCTCACTATCTGTCTTAGGGGATTTCTCAAGTTCACCTGTAAGATCTTTAATCTGAGATTCTAAGGATGAATTTACAGAATCTAATTTGTTGAGGCACAAGGTAGACTTCTGAAGGTCAGCTACATGTTTCTCTCTAATAGCTCAAGTTCATTGACCTTTTTAAGCACAACTTTATTCACCTTTGTAATCTTAAGACTCTCTTTAAATAATTTTTGATATGCCTCCCGAATCTCATCCTCATCTTCAGAATCTTTCTAAGATCGCTCACCTCTATCTACTTCCTGAATCTTCTCACTATCCTTATTAGATTCACTTTTAATCTTAGCAATAAAGGCCAAAAACTTCCCACTCTCCTCATGTGTATGATAGCTCAAGAATAATTAACGAAGAGAGAGATGAATTGGTTTTTAAAACTTTTTAGAATAATTAATCTAAATTCAAGCAAGTAAAGACTAAATAGATTAATTCAAATTATAACCACAAATATAAAAGTGATAAGAAAATGTGAGAGGTGATACAAACAATATAATTGTGAAGGTTCAATCCAAATCAATGATTTACGTCATCCGTTACCAAGCTCGCCAACACTAGCAAGATTTTTCACTATGTTGATTGACTTATTGTGCAATCTAACCCTTTACAACGTTTATGATGACTTATAAACAAGGAGTATCGATCATTATACAATGTTGAGTTTTACGAGACCTCAACACGACCCACTATTGAGCTTTCATGAGACCTCAATATGACCTACACGATGCATTACAACAAAGAGCACCTTATACAATGTTGATCTTTAAGGAACTTCAATACGATCCGCACTTTTACAATGTAATACTTCGATAAATAATACAAACAAATTAAGTACTAAGAGAGGCTAACACTTTAATGAATTGTAATAAATGATATCTCAATCAAGTGTTAGATAAATATGATAATAAAAAATTAGATTCAATCAATCAAAGTGTTCCAATGAGAAGATGAAGAAGAAATAAATGTAATGTACGTTAAAAAATCTTCTCAAAATATTTCTCTCTTTTAATGAATAATTGTAGTAAGTTGTGTACTAAGAGAGAAATGAGAAACTCTGGTGAATATGATGATTTTACAAATTTGATTCAATCAATCAAAGTTTTCAATATGAAAAAGTAGAAAAGTTTATGCAATGTAAGTGTAAAGATCTTTTTCAAAAATAT
>CAIGRP010048618.1:0-11116 GCA_903798385.1 Fraxinus cuspidata
TAATAGGAGGTATGGAGTTCATAAGGAGTATTTGGCCTCTAACTTGAGTAAAAGAGTCGTTTAAACCCATCAAAAATGACATTACATATTCCATTTGATAATGATCAGCAAGCTTCTTAGATCCTTCACAATCACATTTTCCACATGTGCATACTGGCCTGTAATTGCTAAGGGTCTGTTCTCTTTCCAATTTTCAAACCGTTTTCTATTTTCGATTTTCCAAAACAGCGAAAACGCGTTCTCTTTCCCATTTTCGAAAACGCGTTTTTGAAAACAAATTAAAAATTTGTAAAGAAAACCCAAAACGACATATTTGTCATTTTGGGTGTTTTCAGTGATAATCAAGTCAAAATTTTAAAAATGCGTTTTGGGCGTTTTCAAAATTATTTTTCAAAATGACAAAATGAACACATTTTCAAAAATCTCAAAATGGACACTCAAAACACAAAACACAAAATGAATTCAAAACTCAAAATACAAAACTGAAACACAAAGAGAACAGCCCCTAAAGGATCCTAGATTAATCACCAAAACAAAATCTTACCTTTTCCAATTTAGAATTTTGAAGCTTGGGAAAAGGCACATGGAGTTCCAGTGCTTTGGAACAAAGGAGTTCACTCTTGATGATCCGGCTGATAGAAAAGTGACCTAGATTTCTGGGAAGTGCGAGATTAAGTTACTTGGTGATTTACAAGTTAGGTGTCCAGATTGAGCTAAGGTTTAGCAATGTCTGCACTAATTATAAGCTAACTTTTTAGTGGATCGATTACTAGTAAGTTTGCTTGGATGTTTTTTATCCAATTAGAAATTTCCCCCCGTGATCAATTTGGTGTTCTTTATTATTTACTTATTACTTTTGTTCATTATAAATTGACTGATACTTAGAGTTAATTAAATTGGACTTAATCATCTAGAAACCAATTAATAAGTGACTTGTTTCTTTCAATTTTTAAATTCCGCATTTGGGGTTAAACTATTCTCTAATTTAAATTTTCACTTCTGATTTTTCAATTAATATCAATTCGAATTTTAATAATTTTTGCATCCTTGTTGATTCGAATTGGTATGCAGTCATGTCAAATAATAAACTTTTCAAGATATTGAACTTCTGTTTAAAATAATGTTTTTACAATTAATGTACTATTTGTGTAGTACAAATTAAAGTAAAGTGAGTTACAAAATATTAGGTCTTTTGGAAACTGCAATCAGATTTGTAGGACTTGACATTATATTATATTAGCTTCAATCATTTATTCATATCTCCTTCAAGAAGTCGTGATAAGCTCAACGTGAAGATGGGTGAACAAATGTTTTCTATTGTCGTTTTATCATAATTAATAAATGATTAAATAACACAACATAAGTGAATGATTAATAACTTCATTCAAGATATAAAATTAACATAATATCCATTTATTTTGGTTCAAGAAAATGTATGGAAAATAAATATAATATAATGTGTCAAATATTGGTGCATAATTGAAAGAACAAAAGTTGTTGTATACATTCATTCAAGGATAAAAAATTATTCGTAAGATTTATATTTATGTCTCTTCATGAAATTAGACATTGTAAGTTCTCGTGGAATTCTTATATTTCAAAATATTTATATTATGCTTCATCGAGAGCAACACAATATTAGATATAAATTTGTGCTAATTTAGGAACAATATGGTAATTTTCAATAACAATAATATGCAATATTTTATGCTTCTTCAAGAGTAATAACATAATATTTTTCTGAAATTTTTATATAATGTGGATTGTATTTCTTTGAGAACATTAACACAACATTAGTTTAGAATAAAATCAATTTTTAGTTATACTTTTTTAGGAGCATAAATATCATTGAATATTTGTGCTCTATTCATTGAAATCAATAATATTATATATTCTTTGAGAATATTAAAAGTTATAAAATTTTGCCTTCAAGAGCAATAATCCCATACTATATCATAATCATATGCTTCTCTAGGAGTATGAGTTAAATTAGAGGATATAAGAGATCTAAAACTTCACAAATATATTATATACTAGAATAAAAAACTTTTAAAGAATAAACTTATTTGAATTTTACAGATATAAAAAACTTTGTGGATGTGATAGAAATATTATGAACTATTATTCGAATTTAAAAGCTCTATAGAACATTGAATAGTTGACATACATTTTTTTTTTTCTGATTTTTTGTTTATATATTTAATTTGATAATTTTAAAATTACAATTTTACACCTTCTAATTTGATCAAAATAAGTCAAAGTTCACTTTTCTTGACTAACTAAAAGGTCATTTTCCATCCATTTGGAACTCTTGTGCGAATTTTTCAAAGGTTTGAGACTTTTGTTGACATAAACTGAAAGTTAGGATAAAGTTCGTAAAAAATCAAAGGATTAGAGATCACTATTGTAATATTTCCTAAAAATTAAAGCTCCGATAAATGACTAAAGATAATTAACATATAATGTCCTTACTTTTTATTTTTTTGACATTTGCACTTTTATTTTCACATTTCATTGCGCAAAATGTTATTTTCACCAACCTTCTCAATTAAAATATATGAAATGATGAATATACCCTTGTGTTTAAATAAAACAAAAAGAAAAAGAAAGAATTAATTGCAACCATATTTTCAAAATTTTTAAAAGGTGCAAATGAGTCCAAAATAAATTATTAAAATGGTAATTAACACATAATACCCATACATTTCACTATTATTGTAAAAAACGTCCATATATTTCATTTCTTGACATTTTTACTCTTAATTACACATTTGATTGAGTAAACCATCATTTCTATCTGTTTTCATCCAATTTCTCAATAAAAACTGTGAAATGACAAATATATCCTCCTATTTAAATAAAAAAAATAAAGAACTAATTGCAATCCCCCAATTTTTTTTAAAAATGCAAACGAGTTCCAAATAAATTATTAGAAAATTAGAAATTATTTTTAAAAAAAATGCAAACGAGTCCCAAATAAATTATTTAAAAATTATAATAAAAAACTTTTTAAAACTTTTTATTGACGAAAATGGATAGAAAGGAAGATTTGCGCAATCAAATGTGTAATTAAGTGTAAAAATGTTAAAAACTGAAAGGTAGTATGGACATTATGTGCTAATTACTCTTTCAATAATTTATTTGAGATTCGTTTGCACTTCTTAAAAAAATTGGAAATATTGTTGCAATTAGTTCTTTCTTTTTCTTTTATATTATTTAAATAGAATGTATATTCGTCATCTCATAACTTTTAATTAAGAAAAAGGATGAAAATGATTTTCGCGTAATGAAATGTGGAAATAAGGGTAAAAATGTCAAAAAATTAAAGATAACGATGTTTTCCACAATAATAGTGAAATGCAAGGATGTTATGTACTAATCACCCAATGACTAAAAATACTCAATTCTACAGTGTTAACATATCCAGTCATACATACGTGCTAATGTTGGAATTTACGAGATGATTATGAATATATGTGAATTGAAAAAAAATTCAGTTGATACGATAATTACTTGTAACTTTTAAATCTAAAATGGTGCATATCAAATAGATATATTGTTTCGAATTGGTTGTGAATATTCAAAAATGTACATTATGAAAAGTTGTGATTTTTTATACGGTGCGATCTAGACCAATAAATATAAAATAGTGCGATCTAATAGTCTAAATGAATTTTTTTTACCTAAAGATGCGACCATTCCGAAAAGACAATTAAAAAATTTGTAATAAGAGCCCTAATTCCAATTTTCTTACACCAAATCAATTTAATAAAAAATAATTTCTACATTTTCTCATCTTTACAAAATATTATGTAGTTTTTATTTTGTTGAAATTAAATTCTATCGAAATTTGCTTCACTAAATCTTTTTCTATTTTCTTTGTATCAATAAATCATGATTTGATCGTATTTTCATGCACGCATCTTGATTTTGATAAGTAGAAACTCTATACAGTATTTTTCACGTAAAATATTAGGCGCCGAATATAATTATGAATCAATTTATCCAACGTTCTTAAGACAAATCTCATTTTATATTCTATTTTTTTGAAGGATTGACATTAAAAAAATTGTTTAGATCCGTATTGAATAGAATATCATGTTTTCGAAATTGACCATTATTTTGGAATTCTCATATCAGTTGTTATAATTAAACGAGAATTGGTAATATGAAAAATAAGAATAGGAACACAAGATTAAAGTGAAAATTCAAGGAGAATAATTCACTATAAATTAAGGGATTACAATGTATGAAGGATGATCTTAAGAGATGTAATTACTCCTAATATATATAATACAAAGATGAGCCTATCATAAGATTGAACCCAATATAATAAGCCTAATAGATAATAGAGTGTTTGAGATAGAATAGAAGTGAAAAACTACTAGAATCGTGAACACTTATTGCTAGACCGGTTGCATAGCGGTTAGCAAGCAGTATGCTCACTACAAAACCCGCTCGAACGGTCCAAAGGCGGCCAACAAGCGATCTTCACGGTTATTATATCAACAAGATTATCCTGGTACCAACTTTGCTCACAACAATATCAAATTCTTAAGTGACCTTGGATTTCACATTTCTTATCTCTCCTTTATCCCTATCTATTATCAACATATAGGAGTGGATATACAAACGATCCATCACAACACTTCTTAAAGTAAAAATAACTATCATAATTGCTTCTTTTGAAGTCATGAGTAGTCATAAATGAATCAAACATATACCAATGAACAACTTTCCAAAAAAAGACCGTGTAAGAGATCTTCTCTTATCAATATCTCCAACAAAATAACAATCAACACAACTAAGTGCCTCTTTAGAAGGTCCTTCACTGGAATCAATATCTTTGGTCACACTTATAAGAACTAAATCAGCCTCATCGTACCTATGTGAAGGTCTAACATCTCTTCTGGGTTTGTCTTTAGTAATAAGATACTATGGTATAGCTGGTGGTGGCGACAAAGCATCACTACCCTTAACTTATGAACTAGACTAATATGTAGACTCTAGTATATACCTTAACTAAACTCATACTCCACCTTTCTTTTTAATTTGTATAAATAGATTCTGTAGAGCTCTACAAGACATATAATTGGGAAGACCATCTCTACCCTTTATTACAATACATGCATCTTTACTAACTTTCAAGACTCCACCTTCATTAGTGTGGTGTATCATTTTGAATCAAGAGTACTCAAGGAGAAAATATTTCTCTTCAAATTTAGAATATGTCTCACTCCGCTCAGTATCATGGCAACTCCATCAAACATCTTAATTATGACCGTTTCAATATTAACTATCTTACAAGGTGCATTATTTTTCATCATTACAACACCTTTAGCAATAGTTTCATATGTTGAAAACCAGTCTCATTAGAATACATATGAAATGTGCAAGCTGAATGAAGAATCTAATCTTCGTAAGGTTTTGAGTCCCCGTAAAAAATAAAAAAAAAATCTATATCACTGTAGTAATTTTTTGCAAAAGTAGCTTCACTTGAAATTTTTGGTTATTTTACCTTCTTATTAGCGCAACCCTTTTATCCTTATTCTGCAACTTGTAGTAGTCAGATTTGATGTACCATTTTTCTTGCAATAATTACAAATTTATCGTTGTAATTAGACTTCGATTTGGCCTTTACATAACCACCACGAACAACAAGGCCCTCTACCCTTTGAAAACAGAGTATCATAAACTTCATCTATGATGAGAGTATCTTGACAGTACAAAATCTGAAAGATATAAATGAAGAAGTAGCAAACAAAATCAACCTTAAATCTTCTTCATGATACTTGACCTCTAAGGTCTCCAGATTAGCAACAATTTCCTTAAAACAGTTAGATGATCTTCTATAGACGAGCCTTCTATCATACAATTAGAATACAATCGTTGCTTCAAATGCAATTTACTAATTATACTTTTTTGTAATGCATAATTGCTCCAATTTCAACCATAAAGCATAAGCTATTTTCTTTTTAGAACGTCATAAAGAATTTGATTTAATATATGGAGATGAATTTGAGATGATGTATTTCGATCCTTACGTCGTTTCTCCCCCTATATCCAAGTTGAGGGCATCTTAGCAAACCTATAGGGTATCATCCTAGTCCATCTGAGCAAGAACTACTCACATCTTCACCTACTATAGTGAAAATTTAGTGTTGTGATCCAAAAATAGAATATCAAATTTCATAATTGTCATCACACAAACCAAACTCGCTTTAATACCAGTTTGTTATAACTAAACGAGAATCGATAATGTGAAAAACAAGAACATGAACACAAGATTTACGCGAAAACCTAAGACGATCGCTAAAGTGGTTGCCTAGCTGTTAGAGAGCGGGCTGCTCACTGTAAAACCCGCTCAAGCGGTCCAAAGGTGGCCCGCGAGAAATCTTCATGCAATTTCCTTTCCATGTCAAAGATGTCTGTCTTTGACCTCTTCAAGACTCCTTCAAGACACACTATTAACTCTCAATAGAATTTCCAATAGAATTCGGGCCACACCTGAACTCTAACATCATTTCAGATTAATATTCTTGCAGCAATTATTAAAATTGTGAAGATTTATAGTATTTATACTAGATTCAAGTTTGTTTCTCAATAACAACGATCCATTAAAGGTCTTCTAAGGCAGAATGTACATTTGCATATTTGTTAATCGTATGGGAATTATAATTTCCTTAGTGCATTTTATATAAATATTGTAAGTAAACTTGATTACATTATGTGCCCTTACGAATAATTTTGTACTAAATATATTTGGGAGATCAGATTCTTTTACGTGTAAAATAATTATATTCACAAATTATACATGTATGGTGTGATTAATATATTTGATTGCATTAAAATTATTGAGTATGGTATATTTTCTTTACATCTGGTTTCTAACACAAAAGTTAATGAGTTCTTATGAAACAGTGTGTGTTTATATTCTTCTGATATTCATTGATAGATTTCAAATTGTTAATGCACGACTTCTTGTAAAATGTTGACTACAAATATTTCATGTAGAATATTATGATTATATTCTAGAATCATATTATTACTTTCTATCATATTGACATTTTATGAAATGTTTCATCATATTTAATTTATGTCAATTGAATATGCAAGGACGAGAGAGAAAATGCATATATATGGAATTTGTTGAATTTCTAATTGTTTTGGATTCTTGTGTGAACCGATGCCAATATTTCTTTAGGACTCTTTGATAGGGACATGAATACATGGAGGGAACTAGAATTCCATTAGTTTCCTATTATATGTTCATACAAATATTGAAATATTCTAACATTCATTTTGTGCACTGGATAGTTTATATTGCATTTCTATTATGTGTGGTTTCTGATTTCAAAAAACTATCACTAGTTTCTTGAATTGACATCTCATTCAGAGAATAAAATGAAATGGACAATGGTCTATTCGAAAGAAATCGTCACCTAATTTCAATTAAAATATGTGAGATGATATTTGCGAAATGTAAAGATAATATTATATTATCACGTTACTAACGGTTGCACGATAAAAGTATGTTTAAGTACTACTAGGTTGAGAATTGCATCTAGATAAATGATGAATGTGGAAAGAAAGAATTTTAAAATTGGGTTGACCTAGGAATTGTAAGGGTTGAACAATTCATTCTCAACGTAGGACTATGCTTGGTTTGCATTATCTATATGTTATAATTTTTTAATTACCTAATATGTCACAAAAAAATTTATATGAAGATGGAAAGATTGAAAGTCCTTATATATATGAGAATGTCATAAAAAATGACGGACCTTAAATCTAAAGTGATTAAATTTGGCGGTCTTAAATGTGAAAGTGCATGGAAATTCTTAGTCATTTATATATTGGATGAATATAATTGCTTGTCTGATAGATAAATATAATAAACTATATGACCAAACTTTAAATAGTTTCTAAGCTGGGTGATACACAGAATTGTGGGAGTATTGCACAATATTCTCAATTTAAGTTTGGATGCACTCAAAATTTGTGGAGGTAGCATTGCATTCTTCAAATAAGAATTTGGGATATTTGAAAAATATTTGAAATATTAACTGCACAATGGTGAATACCTTGTTAAACATAAAACGCACATGATGTTGGAAATTAGATATCCAATGTAAGGATTCAAAATTTACCGGTAAATATATTTTACTATTAAGAGTTTAATTATTTCGTGAAAATCCTCCATACAACTTGAAAATTGAAAATTAAATTTGAGATTTAAAAAAAGCTAGAAAGAAACACGCGACTTCAAATATTTATGGAAGGATTATTAATTCGTGCCTATCTGTATTTATTAAATGATTTAATTATGATAGCTAGCTAATTTAATAAGACACGAAATCTATCTTACAATAATAATTATCGATGATACATCATAGACATAATATTATTCTACAGCTACTCTCAAATGAAATAATATTGATAGATTTTTTTAAATCAAAGGATAACTTAGTCGATTTGTTTACAAATGAGTTATCTAGAGAGAATAGAGTATGCATCGAGCGAAAAAATTTGAAGTCTAAATTAATGGGTCAACTTAATGAAAATATAACCTAGCAGCTGGAGATCCCACGAACTAGATTAATAGGAAAACTAGTTATAAAATGACTCAATGAGAAGTGCTTTGAAGTTTTAACTCATCTCCATTTCTCTGATGCAATTAAGTGTTACCTACTAAAGATTAGTTATGATAAGCTACACTTTTAATGATGATTATTACTTGTACACAACACAAGTACAGTATTGTAGAGTACTTTTTATAGAACATCACCTATATGAGTACAAATTGAGCCGGTTCTTTGATAATTTTATTTAGGCGAATTCTTTAGCGCATTTGTAGGACCTAAAAAAGTTTTGGCTAAAATAATGAACACAATAGAGGATCAAACTTTGATATGAGAGATAATATATTTGATCTATTGTCAGACTTACAATAATTATTGATAGTTCAAAACGTTGTATTCACTAATCAACTAAGTAAGTTCCATTGATTCGTACTAAGTAATATTCAAAACGAAAGCTACCGATGACAATGCATTTATTTCAGTAGTACTCTTTTTCGTCTTTCTTATTCTAAGTCAACTGGTTCCATTCATGTGGGAGATTATTGGAATTTACGGGTAATTATGAATATGTGTGAATTAAAAAAAGTTTCCAATTGGTACAATTATTAGTCATAATTCTTCAAATGCAAATGGTACATATCAAAAAATCATGTTGTTTCATATTGATGTGACTATTGAAAAACGTACATTATGAAAAATTATGACAATTGATATGGTGCGATCTGAACTACTAAATATAAAATTATGCGATCCAATGGTTCAAATGAATTTTTGTCAAAAGATGCAACCATCCCGAAAGACATTTATAAATATATAAATAGGAATCCATAATTCCATTTTTTCTAAATCAAATCAATCCAAGAAAAAATGATTTCTAAATTCTCTCTTCTCTTCAAAATATCAGTTGTTCTCATTTTTTTCAAAATTAAATTCCATTCCAATTAATTCTAAAGATAAAATTTGGTCCGAGTAATTTTAGTTCATGTCTATTCTGTTCAAGAAAAATACTATCAATACTTTGGTTCATACGATAAAATTAATATTGTGATATATTAATTTTGGAAGAATCATTGTGTCTTGAGAGGCAGGAGTCCAGTTGATCTTGTTATCACCAGGACAAGGGTGAAATATGTGTTAAGAGGTTTACAATTGCATACATCACTTCATTTCATAGGTTTCTATTTTCTTTGCATAAATAAGTCATGATTTAATCGTATTTTAATGTAGTATCTTGGTTTCGATAAGTCAAAACTCTATACGGTATTTTACATATAAAAGATTAGTTGTCAAATATAAATTATTCACCTATTTGTTCAACGACTAGTTCAAGTGAGCGCCTGCTTGTATACACTAGGACCATCAGTCTGGAAGAGCATCATCTCTTATCTTGCTTTATCAAGCTTAAAATTTTGGACTTGTAAGCATGCCTGATAAAAATGAAGGAATTATGAGGGAAAAATATTTATTTTTCCACGATAACCACCACATATTCGTATCCTATCCCTGAAGCTCATCATCCAAATATTTCAAGATCTTATGAATATCGGTATTTTTCTCCATGTTGCCATTCATTGTAACCTCAAAATTAACATTAAATGATGATTTCTTAAAAATGTGTGGTGAAAAGAAAAATTAAGAATTTAAGTGCAAAGTTATTTTATTGAGAGAATAATAATATATGATTGAAATTGAGTTATTTATAAAAATGAGTTTTAAAAAACGAGGATCAAACATGGACTTATTGCTATTTTTTAGATTTTAGAATATTGAATTGACAAATTTAATGCCATGGCCACTGGGCTATGATTTGGTGTTCCTATACGTAACTCCATGTCCATACCCCTACCTATCTTACGTAACTCCATGTCCATACTGCGTAAGCTATTTTCGAAAATCCAAATTTTAAGCTTCCTTCTATATATATATATATACACCACCCACATTCACACACATAAAATACAGATTAGTGTGTATATATTTTAAAGCTAATAATGACCTTTATAAAATAAAATTGACTTCTACATACATTTCCTCATGAAAGCTTTATATAATTATAAAATTAATCTGCAAATGCAAATAATCATAGATCTAATAAGGAACGTGGAATAATTTTCTTATCTAGTCGAGTCACATTTTATCATATAAGTGGTGCACAATGTTTTGAGAAGTTACATACTTACATAACAAAATGAAAATTTATCATCGATTGATTTATTGTCTTCATTTAATTTTAATTTGTGAGTTATCATATTTCAGGCTTTGAACCATTTGAAATTGGTCATTCTTTTTGAGAAAATGGGAAGAGGGCATTTTATCTTCATCATTCTTTGTTGTCGAAAATAGAATAACAGTTACTCACATTTCACCAATAAAGGTTGGACTACGGCTATTGCAAAAATCCCACCAAAAAATTTCAACATGCAATAATATTTTTTGATATGGTTCAATTGAACAAGAACAACAATTTCTTATTATTGGGGCCTCACCACAGAAAAAGAAGTGGTCATAGCAATTAACATGTGTTTACATCGCAA
>CAIGRP010048619.1:0-14148 GCA_903798385.1 Fraxinus cuspidata
AACTTGTGAGAACATATCTGTAAAATAACACCCAGGATTTGACTGTAACCTTTTGCCACCAATCTAGCCTTGTATCTAGCATCTTCGACCTTGATGTGCCTTCCTTTCTTTTGAACACTCATTTAAAAATAACCACCTTTTTATATTTAGGTAATTTCACCGAGTCCCAAGTATTATTTTTGTTCAAAGACTCAATTTCCTCATGTATAGCAATCATCAATCTGCTAGAATCACAGCAATTGATTGCTCCTGAATATATAGTAAGCTCCTCAGTGGAATCAATATCTTCAACCAAATTCAATGCAAAAGCTACCAAATCTACTTTCCTATACTTCCGTGGACGTCTAATATGTCTATGAGGGTGCTGGTGGTGTAGGCAAAGTCGGCAAGATTTTGCTTTCTGTCAACCCCAAACTGGACTAATCTGTGGTAGAATGTTCTTCAACCTCTAATTATTCCTTCAAACCAATTTTCAACTCCACCCAAGTTGAATAATTCTGCTCCTTATCAGAATCCACAAAAGATGAACCACGAACCATATCAAGTTAATCAAATACCACGTTCATACTAACAACCACATTTCTAGTCTCTGGACACCACAACTTATATAATTTCACACTTGATTTATACCCAATAAATATGACTTTCTAAACCTAGGCTACAAATTCCCATTGTCCACATGAGTATAATTCGGACACCAAAAAATTTTCAAATCACTATAGCATGAAGGTTTACAAGACCATACCTTTTCTGGTGTCCTTTTATCAATGGCAACTGAAGATAAGGGATTAACCAGAAAACAAGTTGTAGTAGCAGCTTCAGTCCAAAAAGATTTAGGCAACCCAAAATTTGAAAGCATACAACGAACCTTTTCCATCAAGGTCCCGTTCATCCATTCTGTCACACCATTTTGTTGAGGAGATTCAAGCACTATTAAGTGTCTCAAGATGCCTTCAGCCATGCAGAAGCTATTGAATTCATCTAAGCAAAACTCCAACCCATTATCAGTGCGTAGACATTTCACTTGCTTTCCGGTTTGCTTCTCTACCAATATTTTCCACTCATTGAAGGTCCCAAACACCTCACTCTTCTGCTTTAAGAAAAATACCCAAACGTTTTTGGAGAAGTCATCAATTACTGTCAACAAGTAATAATAGCCACCTTTAGAAGGTAACCGGCTGGTCCCCAAATATATGAATGGATATATTAAAGTGTTCCCTTCGTGTTGTGTCTTCCTTTAGTAAATCTGACTCTCTTCTGTTTTTCAAAGACACAATGCTCAACAAAATTCAATTTTTCCGGTTCTTCTGCCCATCAAGAAGTCCCATTTTACTCAACTCTGCCATCCCATTCTCACTTATATGCCCGAGCCTTATATGCCAAAGTTTTATAACTTCATCATCCTTCAAAGAAGAAGTAGAAACTACTGCATCCCCAATCATTATGGAACTGTGCAAAATGTACAGTTGTGTAGAGTTTTTATGCCACTTCAGAACAATAAGAGCACCATTGCTCACCTTCAAAACTCCACCTTCACCGATGTATACGTAATCTTTTGAGTCAAGTGTATTCAAGGATATGAGATTCCGCTTCAATTTTGGAACATGTCTTACATCTGAAAGTGTTCTGACAACTCCATCAAACATACTGATTATGTCTGTACCAACTCCAGCAATCTTGCAAGGTGCGTTGTTTCCCATAATCACAGCACCTTTCGAAATTTCTTCATATGTAGAAAACCAATTTCTGTTAGGACATATATGAAAAGTACAAGCCGAGTCAAGAACCCATTCATCACTAGATTTAGTATCTCCGTAAAAAATCACAAGAAGCTCTCCACCACTTTGGTCATCATCCACAAAATCAGCCTCGATGTATTAGCATGTTGCTTTCCTTTCTCCGTAGCACCAGCATCTTTATTTCTATTTTTCAAGGCAAAACAATCAGCTTTAATATGCCACTTCTTCTTGCAGTAATGATATTTTTTTTCAGCATGACTAAACTTCGATGCACCCCTCATATTTCTGCCAAGATTCCTATCTTGATTCCTCCCACACACAACCAAGCCTTCGGCATGATTTCCAGGTCCTCCAACAAGACGCCTCATCTTCTCCTTATATAGTAAATCATCATAGACCTCTTTCACGGTGAGAGTATCTTGACTATAAAGAATAGTATCCCTAAAAGTTTCATATGATGGTGGCAGTGAACACAACAACATCATAACCAAATCGTCCTAGTCATACTTAACCTCCAATGTCTCCAAATCAGCCACGATTTCTTTGAACATAGTTAAGTGATCATCGAATGACATACCTTCAGACATTCGGTGAGAAAACAAGCGCTTTTTCAAGTGTAGCTTGCTGGTCAAGCTCTTTGTCATGCAAAGTTGCTCCAACTTCAGCCACAATGCAACTGCACTATTCTCTTAAGAATATCTTGAAGAATTTGATTCGAGAGATGTAGATGAATTTGAGATTGGATTTTCTGATCCCTACGCTGCTTTTCATCCGCGTCAAGGCAGCGACATCCTATCAAAGCCAAGCAAGGCTTCCTCCAAATCCATCTGCGCCACACCACTCACATCTTCACTTGCTAAATGTAAATCTCGTGTTTCTTTCAAACAATGGAATATCATACTTCATTGTCATCGTGCAGAACTATCAACCTTGTACTCTGATACCACTTGGTATAAATTTCGGATCAAAAGATAATGAAGACGGTGAAATAAAGATGAATAGAACAAGAACACAAGAAGTTTAGAGGAGGAGAATCCACTATAAAATTAATAGCTTTGTGTTAAGATTTCAATAATCAATTGAAATCTAGGCTCTCAAGAATTNACTATAAAATTAATAGCTTTGTGTTAAGATTTCAATAATCAATTGAAATCTAGGCTCTCAAGAATTTTTTTTTTCCTCAATTCTCTTGATGTTAGAATTGATAATAATATTATAAGCCGTGCCCTATATATATAGGAAAATCTCAGGAATAAGTTGTAGTAGAAAAGAAGTTAAAAAACGTGTTAAACAAATGAACGAGCTTGGGCCAAAAAAGACTGTCGCTCTAGTGATAGCCCCTAGCTCGAGTGAGGGATGAGCGACAGTCGGGCGACGAAGTCTCGGGTTGTTTTCCACTAGCTTCGCTTGAGCGTCCAGCTAGCGCTAGGCTAGCGAAAATGTGGCGACTTTTTCCTCCGGTCTGTAATTTTGATATCTTCAAAACTATTTTTAAAACCACTCCAATTTAGACTTTAACACCCACTAGAATTTGGGTCAAACCACAACATTTATCTACGATTGTTGTAGAGACCCCAAATTCCTACCTATTAGCCCATCTTTACTGTTTTCGTTTCATTATTATTCCGTAATTTGGTTTATTTGGTATGCCCCCTCCCCCTCCCCCTCCCCCTCAGCCATCATAACATAGGAGCTTCTTTACACGAGATCGATTAGTTGGTCGATCGAATAGCTCCCCTTTTTTATATTTTTATTTATTTTTTATTATTTTTATTTTTTTAGTTTTACATATGCTAAGTTGCTCCTTTGTTGGTGCCATAATTATATATCCTAAGGACTCCTCTCCTCCCCATTAAACGGAAAGGGGAAAGAAAAATGTAGTTCTTAGTAAAAGTTAGGAAAATGAGTTTTCATGCTCAAGCTCACTACTTTATAGGTTATTTGGCTCTTATTTGTTAATTATTTATTCCACTATAATTTTATGAGTATATTGTGTTGTGGATTGCATATTTTAGTATATTTGATTGTAATATAAAATGTAAATAAATCATCATACTTCTCCTTTAAAATAAAAAAAAATGGTATTGTTATCAAGTGCGAATTGAGTTCCAAGAGAAGAAAGGATAAGTGTGTAAGTTTTGTCCGCAATTAACCCACCAACAAAACGACTTATTACTAATAACATATAGTTTTTGCATCAAAACATGGGAAATGATATAAGCAAATCTTTACCAGTGATTTTTGTCTTCTCAAAATCTGCAGCTTCTTTTGCAGTTAATTTCTGGTCATTCGTGTTTCATGGGAAATAATATAAGCAAACCTTTTCCACTGAAATTATGTTTTTTCATATATTGATGAGAAGTGGGAATTGGACGTGCCAAATTTTCTTTCATTTGCAATTAATGTTAAGACATTAATTTTGACCTTTATTTCCTTAAAAAAAATCTTTTTATTTTGATTCCTTTTTTTTTTTTAGCAATTTCCTAACAAAAGGAATACTGCAAAAAGATATTAGGTTTGATTTCTCTACTACAATTAATTGACTTTTTAAGTGCATTGAATTAGCTTGATTTCTTAGTTTAAGTTTAAAGATGGTGGAATGTAAAGAATAGCTTATTAACCTGTGTCAATGTATAGAAAAGAAAAACATTTAAGTTATTTCTTCATTTTATGAAACTACGGTTTATTAACTTAAGCCACATAGGCCGATGGAACTTATTACTATGTTTCGAGTCAATTTTTTACGTTGTTTGTAATTGTACTATATGTGTTTAAATTATGCAGAAGTTCAATTGCATGTAGCACATGAATAAATAAAACATTTTAGTAACGCTCGAGTTTTATTGTGAATATGTTCAACCTAATTGTTAACATATTCAATTTGTGGAATTAGACGACATATATGTAAATAACGAACACACTTATAAACGTGCGCTGTAAAGCTCCAAATAGAAAATTTACAAAGCTCGAAATCTGCAAGTTCATTAAGAATATAAAATTATAAAATTTTCTTGTTTACAGGATAACTTGTTTCCATTAAACTTAAAACAAAAACCAAAAAATAATAATAATAAAAAAAAAATTACAAGATTCGTAAATAATCTATCTATTTCTTTACTCTTAATGAAGTTGAAATGAATTATAGCTACCGAAAAAATAAAATAAAAATCACGCATCTATCTATTCTGGTCTTGTTCTTCACCACTCTTAGATTATAATTTGATCTTGTGCCAAACACTTATTCTTCTTTGTAGATCTACCAATGTCAACAAAGCTTGTCTCTAGAGGAGGGTAGTCATAGAGTTTAGAATCATTGTATTATTAAGAATCTTATGTTGAAAGAAGTCACATGGAGGATATTCAACAGATATCGATGCTTTTCCATGGACCATAGACCGAGAAAGCAGTATGTCCGCTCTTCTGTTTGGCTATACTCCTTTGATTTCTTGACTCTAGGTGGTTAGTAAATTGTCATAAGTTCTTCTTTGGTTAGATAACTATTTAAACGCCCAATTGATAGACTTGGTAGGGGATCATACTTCGCAGTAGCCTCAGGTACATGTATCAGAGAATTTTTGTTGTGATACATTTATATGAACCCTTCTTAGACTATTCCACTTATCCCATATAGTGTTTACAACAGATGTGGAAGGGCTGGTGGTGAGCTCAAATCATATTCATTGGTTTAAAGTTTCTTGTGCAAGTATCGACTCCTCTCTCTTTAAGGTTGGAAGTTTTAGTTGGGAAAAGCAGATATTGAAGTCATTCATTCGAGGCTCGACATCTCTCTTGGTTTGGCGATTATTGTTATAATACTTTTTGGAAACTAAGCTCCGTTTTTAACCCAAATTTTTAATTTTTTTTTTTCAAAATTATTTTCAACCCCACAATTTATGGTATTCACGACTTTCATCAACTTTTTAATGACATATTTCATCATTTTTTTATGAAAAATTACTAACAATTATTAGCCAAACCAAATAGAGGCTTAAGTCTCAAAATAAATAAATAAATTGTATACATTTCTCAATAAATAGAATAATTTTGTAGGTGAATCGTTCAATTAGGTATCGCGACATACAAGTCATCATTTCAAGTTCTTTATACACTAATTTATTAAAGTTGTACATGTAGATAGACAAATAAATTCGCAACATGTTATAGACTATATTTAAATAAATTTATTTTATATTTAATTTTTCAAGCTTTTAGTTGAGATATATCAAGACAACTTATTATAGTAATAATTTTGTTCTAGCTATAATGAGAAGATCTCTTCCGGTTAACACTATGATCAGTGGCAGAGTCGATACTCGATAAGCTGGTGTGGCCACCCTATATTGGCTCCGACGAAAATTACAGTTTGGAGCCGATGAGCGATTTGCTAGTAGGAAAAAAAAGAAGCTCTTGTTCCATGGTTGCTTTTTTCTTCTTTCTATTATGTAAGTGTGCGTATCTTCTTTTTTTAATGTCAATAATGAACTCAGAGAGAGAGAGAGAGAGAGAGAGATTGTGATGTGATCTATGATACGGAGGCAAGTTTGGACAATGATCCATTGATCGTTCAGGAAGGGCATATGACTAGGTCGCGAGCGAAGCAAGTCAAAGAAGCAATGTGACTACTTGCTCAAGCCATGATGGACGAAATATTAATTACGGCAAGTAAAGGGACAGATTTCATACTAGGTATGGGAGATGAAACGAAGTGAATTAACTTGGTGCAAGAAACAAGCGAGGGAACTGAGTGACAAAGCTATGCGACCGAATAGCACACCTATGCATGCGCCCCACATGCACTCATACTGAATCAAATTGAGGGCAGTTGAAGTGGCTTTTGTGATCGCATGTAGTTTCACTATACGGCCGCATAGTACAATTTCTAGACAGATTTTTTTCAAAATTTGTTTAGACTTCTATTTTAGTTTAAACTCTTTTATGGTATCTTTTTTAATATCTTTTAGGTGTAATTCCATTTTTAACTACGTTTATGGGTTCCATATAAATAGAACTAATTCCATACATTTAAAAGACAATTATTGAGAGATTAATTGCAAGGCATTATTGATTTTTTTATTGTTCTTCATCCAATTGATTCTGAACCTATCAAGATTATTTCTTGTAGTGTTCAAACAAATCGAGTGAAATTTCTTGAGTCTTGTAATCACGAGGTCAACATATTGTCGGCGATTATGTTGATTCTTTGGTTCAATGTTTTTGAATCAAACTTAAATATTGATTCTTGACTTTCTTGGGACTGAATCAATTTTGTGAAGGTTTCGTAGTTTCAATTGCTATGTGAGTTCGCATCAGTTGGTATTAGAGTAATACTCCAAAAATCAAGGTTATATCATTTTTTCTCTTTTATTTGAGTCTTTGTTTTTCATTGTTGCGTTTTCAATTTTTTCGTCTCCAATCTGTAAAATTTCAAAACCTGTTTGTGTGCTAATTTAGCATCAAAATTAGTTTTTGTTTCTTTTGCTGGTATTTAGCTGAATTTTCGAGCAAAAAAATTGAAATTCGGAAAAAATTGCCAATAACATACAATTTCATTTCTTTTCAGTAAGAAAAATTCTAATTCAAAAGTGCCCAATTTAAATACAAGGAATACCTTCTTAAATTTTTCTTTAGTGTTCCATTCAAAGTGCTAATTCCTACTCGAGTCATTCTAGAGTCAATTGTTTCTTACTCAAATCTTTGTTTGAAACTCTACAATGAGTGAATTTTGATTGAGATCAAATTAGTTCTTTGAAACACTTGCAAGAAAGCATTGAGTGAAAAAAATACAAGAGTAGTGAGACTAATAGAGGGGAAAGCCAATTTGAGATGATTCTACTTCAAACAGATTTAGTGAGACGTGAGGTAAGTACTAAATTAGATTTAGGATGTCGGATAGAGATGATTCTACTTCAAACGGGATTAATACTCAAGTCAACATGTCGAATGAAGTGATACGACAGTTCGAAAGGTTGTTTGAGGATGTGAGCGACAAATTGGATAAGCAAGACACATTGCTTGCTAATTTACGGGAGGGACAACCTAGAGAAATTCCTAACGCAATTAGGTAAGGAAGACAGGATCATAGAGCGAATTCTACTAGTGAATGTAAAACAGATAATGACATTAATTAGGATGCATTGGTGGATGTCGAATTAGGAAGAATGCGAGATAGAACAGTTAGGCATGAAATTAGGGGTATAGATTATGTTGGAGATGGTGTTGATCAAAGTATGGACAATATCAAAATGACAATTCCTTAAGTCAAAGGGATGAGTGATCCGGTGGCATATTTAGAGTGGAAAAAGAAAGTAGAGTTGGTATTTGATTGCCACAACTACTCGAAAGAATAGAAGGTAAGATTGTGGTACCTGAATTTACCAATTAAGCTATCATTTGGTGGGATTAAGTAGTAACATTTAGGAAGAGAAACCTTATAAGCCTATTAATACATTGGAATAATTGAAGGCTATCATGAGGGAGAAGTTCGTGCCTAATCATTATTATAGGGAGCTTCATAAAAAATCTCAGAGCCTCCACTAAGGTTCTAGGAGTGTGGATGATTATCACAATGGAGATTTTTATGATTAGAGTGACTGTTAAGGAAGATAGGAAGGCCACCTGACCCAATTTTTGAATGGTTTTGAATAAGGATATAGGTAATGTGGTAGAGTTGCAATATTATGTGGAGTTGGAAGACATACTACATATAGCCATGAAGGTGGAAAGACAATGAAAAGGAATGAGATAGCTAAATATTCATCGGGTTCTAACTCTTCTTGGAAACCGAAGTATAATGATAATAGAGGTGGTGGGACTATTTCGAGTAGTAAAACTGAACCACCAAGAGAAAATGAAGAAGTTATTAGCAAAATTACACCCAAAACAGATTCAAAACCTTCTAAGAATCGGGATATCAAATGTTTTAGGTATTTGGGATCGGAGCACATTGCTTTTCAATATCCAAACAAAAAATGGCTTGCGTGACAATGAGAAGTGGAGAGTGATAGTGATGGTGATGATATCTCCGCGTTGGAGGATGCTAGTGATGGTGATGGAGTAGAGTACCCGCTAGAAGGAAAGTTATTTGTGGTGATGCATACTCTCAATACAAAAATTAAATTGGATGATGTGGAGCAACAAAGGGATAATATATTTCATACGAAATGCTACGTCAATAAGGTATGTAGTACGATTATTGATGGGGGTAGTTGTACTAATATTGCTAGTACTACACTTGTTGAGAAATTAAGGTTGACTAGGATAAAATATCATAAGCCTTATAAATTGCAGTAGTTAGATGAATGTGGCGATATTAAGGTATGTAGACAAGTTTTGGTGAATTTCTCAATTGGGAGATATAGTGATAAAGTGATGTAGTTTCTATGTATGCTGGGCACATTTTGTTTGGAAAGCCATGGCAATATGATAGGAAAGTGAAACGTGATGGATTCAAGAAAATGTAGAACTTTGTAAAAGATGGGAGAGTTAATACTCTTGTACCATTAACACCACAACAAGTATACGAGGACCAATTGAGATTGAGAGGTGAGGAAGCAAAGATAAACAAAGAAAGGTGAAAGAAGATTAGGAGAGAGATAGTGAGGTAGCTAATTGTGAGAAAAAAAGTAGAGCTACAAGAGAGAAAAGAAAGAGAATCTTTTGAAAGGAGAGAAAAATCAAAAGTGAGTTTCTATACAAAAAATGGTGAGATTGAGAGGACTTTAGTGAGAACGAATAAACCCATCCTAATTTGGATATTTCTTTATTGCAGGAATTCAAAAACTCGTTTCATGAAAACTTATTTAATGGGATACCACCCATTCCCAGTTGATTCGATACAAGTGGAGAATTTGATGAGCATTGAAGGAGGAGCATTCAACTATGGCATAATAAAGAATCAATACCCCACACATAGGTTAGTAATATTTTTTTACATGAGCCATATGCTTTTACATATATTAATGCATCTAATTTTTTTATGAGAGTAATAAGCATTTATCATATGCATTCATAGGTAATCAATTACCAGTTAATGATATTCTAGTATGTTGCAAGTTGAGCATGATAGACATTTGGGGTACATTGTTGGGGATTTGAGGCATGAAAATATACATTTCAATCTTGAAGTCCTTAAATATTTTGGTTCGAATTTATAGAATATATTGGGAACCAATTTAGTATCATCTACTACTTATACTACACGATTTGATATGGTTTAAATCTATTAACTTTATTTGGTTTAATTCCTTTAACTATTATTGTAAGTGGTAGCTTAGATAGAAAGCAAGAGATTGCATTATAAGCATCTCAAGGTAGCAAAAGGAAGAGGCGTAAAGTATTCAAATCAGGTGATTGAGATTGGGTGCTTAGGAAAAAATGGCTTATTTGAATGGAAAAAAGACCAAGATTACATCCTAGAGGAGATGAACCATTCCACATCATCAAAAAGATTGAAACAAATAGCTACAATTTAGATTTTCAAGGTAAGTTTGTGGTAATTTGAATTTTTGTTGTTTTTTGTCTTTCTCTCTTTAATTTTGGCATAGATTCGAGGTCGAATCCTTTCGAAAAGGAAGGGGATAATGTGATCTTTGATACGAGGGTAAGTCCGGGCAAGGATCCATTGATTGTTGAGGAAGGGCTATGACTAGGTCACGAGCGACGCGGTTCAAAGAAGTAATGGGACTACTTGTTCAAGTCACGGTGCACAAAACATTGATCACAACAAGTAAAATGATAAGTTTCATGTTGGACATGGAAGATGAAACGAAGTTGATCAATTTGGTGCAAGCAACAGTCGAAGGAACTGAGTGGCAAAGCTATGCAACCGCATAACATAAATATGCATGCGCCCGCATACACCCATACCGAATCAAATTGAGGGCAGTTGAAGTGGCCTATGCGACCTCATGTAGTTGCACTATGCGGCAGCAGTGCCATTTCTGGACGAATTTTTTTTCAAATTTTGTTTAGACTTCTATTTTAGTTAAAAATCTTTTATGGTATCTTTCTTAATATCTTTTAAGTGTAATTCCATTTTTAACTAGCTTTTATGGATTCCATATAAATATAATTCATTCCATATATTGTAAAAGACAATTATTGAGAGATTAATTGTAAGACATTATTACTTTCTTCTTGTTCTTTATCTAATTAATTCTGAACTTATCAAATTATTTCTTATAGCATCCAAACAAACCGAGTGAGATTTCTTAAGCTTTGTAATCACGGGGTCAACATATTGTCAGTAATTGTATTAGTTCTTTGGTTCAATATTTTTGAATCAAGCTTAAAGATTGATTCTTAGCTTTCTTGGCATTGAATCAATCTTGTGTGGATTTCATAACTTCAATTACTACGTAAGCTTGCATCAGATTGGCAAGCCCAACGATGTTGGGGCCAAATGGTAAGTTTTTTGTAATTTTTAAGACAATGCTACCCATGTCTTTTATGGGTAGTATAGTTACGTCTTTAGAATCTATTTTGGCATTTTTGCTATGTAGCTCCCATGTTTAACAATTTCATTACAAGATATATTCCTAACATATATAAATAATTCTGTAATTAATAAAGATTTTCATGATATATTCCTAAAATACATAAATATATCTATAATTTTGTGAGAATGATCATTTATGCTACTCGATTCAATATTATAGGGATAATTGTAGCAACGGTTCCATACATTTCACTTTTCAGAGACTTCACCTAACCCTTTACTTTGTGACACTCACAATTCCAAACATTTTCAATACTATGTTGTGATTTATTTAAATTGTAGTAATATTTTGTGATTTGAAAATTCAAAATTCGCGATTGTTTAAAATTAAGTTTCTAAAATTTACATTTAATTTTCATACAAATTGTGAAACAATTTTTTGAACCGAAATGAAAGTCGCAACCTAATTCTTCTAGTAGTGCATCTAGTCATACCATTGATTTTAGTTGAGCACACGAATTGTTATCTATTGATGACACAAAAAAGTCTCGAGCTCCATTCAAGAGCGAACAACTTTTTAACCATTAATCAAGAGTGATTTGTGTAACAAAATGAGAGATTACTGGTTGAATGACAATCTGATGGTGTACATGGAACAAAATATTGTTAAAAAATTGAAAATGAGACAATCTTGCATTGCTTTCAAAATTTGAGACCTCGAAAAATACAGTTGTTTAGACTTACGTTTACGGAGTAAGGTTATATCAAATTTTTTTCTTATTATTTTAGGTTGTAATAGATTATATTTTCAAATGTATATAACTTTTACATTTCATTGCATTTATATATTGAATGGAGAATTTTTTAATATTATTTAATAAACGATCTCGTCATTACGGCGTCGATTGTCGACGATCAACGTCTGTTCTAGCTCACCAATTTTCATGGATCCACAGCTATGATTTTGGTTTTGATTTTTGGTTGAAGTTGATAAAAAATAAATTAATTAACATGCTATGTGATACACTCGTATATATATTTTGTTTACGGCATTTTGCATTTGACATAATGAGTAAAGTCCCTCAATTTTTTATGTTAAATAGAGTCTATGAATTTCAAATCTCGCACTATTTTCTCTCTCGTGTGCCATCAACAACACTACTACTAGACACAAGTCTAGGTGTAGTAGTATTGCTACATAGCATTACCCACAATTAAAATTATTGAAATTCATATAATTTATTAAAATTACAATCACGATCATATTTTTCCTCTCATAATACAATTCACCAATTTTACCTTTATTAAATTCTAAGCCCGAAATTCATTCCCAATTTGGAACTTGTCTTGAAATTACCTTCCCACGTGGAGATATTAGCACTATATCATGACTCCTATGATCCTACACCTCCTATAAGCTACTATATCGATATTCGAGAAAATCTTTTGCTTATTAACCATTTTAAGGATACGAATGAACCAACCGCCAATGGATCAAATTTCCATTTTAAATCCCTATTTAATTTTCTGTAAAATGTTTTACTATGAATGGGCTAAAATTGATAAATTTTGTGTCTATAAGGTAAAAAATGAGAGAAAATAATTAGAAAATAAGTTAAAAGAGGGAGGGGAGAACAAATGGCTTGTTTTTATCTTCAACACGAAATCGCTCACATGTTGTATTCATTATTTATCAAAGGTGTGAAACAATTTTAAAAAGTGACTGCCAGCGAGATTTCGACCCGAAACCTACATAATGTTATGCAATTTTATATCAAAAGTTTAACCTGTTTGAAAGAGACAAATTATTATTTAAGTTTGTCTTCAACAATATATATGCAAGTAAATGAAAAAGGTATCCGTGGGGAGAAACAAGACCTTATATTAAGGCAAGAGAAGGCAAATAATGAAAGCCAAAAATATTTCCTTTTTGCATGCCAAACTCCATTTATTTCATTGACTCAGTGTATTATGGCGTAAAATTATTTGTTCCATATATATTTTTCCTAAATTAAAATAACAAATTAACCCCCATGAAAACTTAGTTGAAGTTTATAATTCTAAACATACCTCCTTAAAATGTCTTTTCTGAAACTGCTCGAAAAGCTTGCAGGAGCGAAAGATTAGGTTACACCTCATCCATTTATAGTCAAAGTCAAATAATGATTAATTAAAATAGAATTAGTATTTATATGATATTATGATTGTGAATTGTATAAAATTGGTTACATGTTGGTTAGTCTGAATTATAGAGGAGATAATGTCGAAAGTTTTTAAAAATAATTTACAAGTTGCATATTGGGGTAGTCTTGATGGTGTGTCCAACTTCTAGTTGGTATCTATCATCGGCGCACAAACGGTTTTTTTTTTTTTAGTTGTGGGACAATAAATTGGTGAGATTTATGTGGCTTTGGCTCGTGGAAAAAATTATGCCATGTTGAAATTAAAAATTATTGAATGTTCTTTTATATTTCATCTTTGGCAACTGCAGCTTTTGATTTCTTCTTTACGTTTGAGTCTTTTCATGTAAAGAAGTTAGATATTGTATATTTTCTACGAATTTCTGGGGGTGGTGATTTGCCCTTAATTTGTCTTCTTCCGTCGGCGGATACCACATTAGAATGGCAGATGTGCAAGGACACACACCTAATTATTCAATAATCTGCAGGGAATCATTAATTTAGACATTGTGCAACTACTTTACTATTTTACCATGACAACGTGGTTTGTGTTTCATAAATAAATTTGTAATTGTTAGAAATTATAAAATAATTTAGACATGTTAGTCCGAGATCAACAACATGATATGAGAATCGAAATACTCAATAATCAAAACAAGTAATAAAGAGTGCAGAAAATTAAAATGAACACAAGAATTGTTTCGGTCGTAGTCTCGGAGGTTCGATGACCGCTTTTCACACCTACATCCCCCGTTGAGCATCTATTAAAGGAATATGCTCAGATACACTATAA
>CAIGRP010048620.1:0-11780 GCA_903798385.1 Fraxinus cuspidata
ACACTCCGGCTGAGAAGTCCACATGCTCGACTAGGCCACCTCGGCTCAGCCTCAACACAAGCCACAAGACGACCACCATAGGTAGAACACTCGTTCTCCACCTACCCCATGTCAGATTTATCTGAAAACCGGGTGATTAGGTGAGAATTTGACTACCTCGTCCAAACCATGACATTGACAGTGATAGAAGGTGTGATCCGCCTTCAACTCTCGCTCCTAATGTCTAAAAAAAAGTAAACGAAGAATAAAAGAAGAAAATTAGTAAATATGGGTTCAAACATATTTGAATTCCAATGCTACTAAACATAAAGCACATGATACTGAATGCATCTGTGTTTCATTCTGCAGGATATATTTTAGAACAGTCATCTATCAGGAAACTGCAAAATTGGTTAATGGCAAGGAGTAAAACATTACAACAACATCATAATCAGGAAATGAAGTGTGACATAGAAAGCAAAATCAACAAGAACTGGAAATACAATGGTGAAAAGATGGTTGTCTGTGGAAGCATCCGTTGAAAAACTTAACATGCTTTGCAACTCTTCCTACAGTTTCCTGGAAGATCTGAAGATCCGACCATATACTCAGGATTCTTGGTGCATTCCCCGAGGGAAGCCCATCTTTCACAATTTTCATTTGCATCTGAACAAGTCCCGTTGGGTCCCACAACCTTGTCGAAAGAATCCACAGTCGCAGACCACTTCTCGTCTTCAATTATAGGACAAACCGCATGGAGACTGGTAGGGTCAGGAACTGCATTTGGATAAAGACTGAAGAAAAGAGAGCATTCCCTTTCCGTGGCTTCACTGTAATATTTTCAATATAAAAGACCACGGGCACATTAACATTCTGATGACTTGGCATACAGAATCTACTTTAGTGATTAACATGCGATTTAATGTCTCACCTGCAATACCTTTCCTTCCACACACTGATAAATCTTCATCGACTGAAACCGACCTGATATGAGTTGTCTCTAGAACAGTTGTGTGAATAGTCACGAATAAGGAAAATTAAACCATCAAAAAGTAGGGAGGGGACAACAATGATTAATTCAGAGAAAGAACTTTTAGTCATGTCCCGTGACAAGTAGGAATTTCTGAGTGAATGTTCTCGTAATTCTCTCCCGAGAATCTGCAGAAACTGAGAGCATGATCGACCAATGCTTGATCAGTTTCACTAGAAATCACCATTCATAAAACCATAATCACCTCATATATCAAATAAAAACTGAACAGAACCATGAATATTTATAAATGAACTAAAAAGATTAAAAAGTGGAAAATTCGACTAACCTCTGCTGAGGGAAACACTGTTTCACCCCCTTTCTCAACATCATTAAGCCCTTGTTTGACACCCATTCCATTTCTCATTTTTTTTTCTCTTTCTTCATTTCAACCACACATTTTATCAATAAAATAATATTACACATAAACCCAAAAATTTTCCTTACCTTTTAACCGCACATTCTTTCATCAATCACTATTCCAGAATTTATTCTTTACCCAAAATGGGTGTCAAACACAAGATACATTAGAACAGTCGCTATGTGGTGTCCACCACGAGCAGTATTCACCTTGTCGACGAAGTAGTCATAGTGATAATCATATTTCTGTCCAGGCTCATATCTTAGTACTTGTATGTCTTTCTCCATTTCCTAAATGAAAAATAAAAAGAAAGAAATCAGACCTTAACATTTGCAGTACACGTCATCTACCCATTACACGGAAAAAAAAAAAAAACACAGAGAGGTGCCCAAGATCTATGAAATCTCCGAACTTATGCTGTAGCAACCGAAAACAAACGCAAAGCAAGGAAAAATAGTAACCAAACTTATGCTGTAGCAAGGAAGGGTTAGTTCAAATATTGGGAAATCGTCAGTTTACTGGGCCGAAAATATGCTATCACTGGCAACTTGTAAGTATTCCATTTTCTGGCTATATTATAATTTCCAACATTTGAACTTTATCTTACTCCATGAGTTTTATAAACTTCTTACTTCTTATAAATGCTTGGTCCAAGGGTTGGCAACTTAGATGGTCATGTCATGTTTGTCTCCTGTAACAAACCCATCATGGTCCAAAGAGCTCAACACAAACATAACCTGCCAATAAACTGGTCAACACGATACACCCTACCACATTTAATTATTATTTATCCATGGCGACAAAACCTGCTCAACACCAATTTTTGACAACTTAACACATAATGCAACAATGTTTAAAGAAAACATCACTCTTTGTGTAACCTATATTTGGGTTGTCTACGTAAGCCAGGTCGAATAGGGCTCCTCTCCACACTATACAATGATGTTAATTCCATGTTAAATGGTTGATGTGGATTAGGTCAGCAAATCAATGCTATTCATTTACAATTTTCATGTCATAATGGGTTGAGCAGTTATTTACAGACTCTAAAGCTTAAGCTATATGTGCTACCTTCGTATCATGCAAAGTTTTTCGACTCCAATATATGCCAGAAATTGCCAACCAACCTTGTGTATTTTTTTAATTTTATCTTTTTAATAATTTGCATAATGCACATTACATGTTAATATTTGTAATAACATACTCCCTCCGTTCCATAAAGATAGGATTGCTTTCATTTTTTGTCCACTTTCCTTGTTGGGGATATAGATGATTTTTTAGTTTTCTAAATATACCCTTGTTTAATGTGCTTTGTTATCAACAAATATAAGTTAATCCTATTTAAACCACTATATAATGTAGGGTATACTTAGAAAAATGTAAAAAAAAATTATGTTTCTATATTAATTACATTTTCTTAATTTGAATGAAAATGGAAATAAACCTATTTTCGTGGGATGGAAGGAGTAATACAATAGCAGAAACGAAAATACTAAGTAGACTTATTTCAACAACCAATCAATCTTGAATTATTGTTTCCTTTCACATGATTATTTCCTCTTATCCGGCTTGTCCTAAAATTATACTGAAAAATGAATTAGAGTAAACAAATTTCCAAAAGATATATGATTGTACATGCCATCTGCAATGTTGGATGAATCAAAAACATCCATATTGAACTCGTTCTTTCAAATGGTATTTTTGTGTAGCCTCGTGTTTTAATAAGATAGATAGATCAAATTTTTCAAAATCCACTGAGTTCAGTACCTAGGGTTTTTACAAGCTAAGAACTATGGTTAGATAGATTAAGGTGAGGAGGATTTTGCAGACCAAGAAAAGCTAAAACATAAATTGACAACACTAGGAATAGGAAAGGCAGCGTACAGGTCTTCTGAAGAAGAAAAAAGCAGACAGCATTAGTTTAAGAAATAGGAAAAACCATGTACTAAGAATTAATAAAACTATATATTTCACATCTCTGAAATTGGAAATCCACCAAATATGATTTGGAAAACAATCGTGGGCTGGTCACAATATCTGTTGATAGCATGAGCAAGCAAATTTATTATTGAAGTCACATGTTTATTAATTATTTCATGCCTTTTCGTAAGAATGTCCATGTAGCAATCTTCTCTTCAATGCTGTCAACGATAGGATCCTACAGGAAGAGATAGGTAAATGAAAGGGTAAGATAAAATTCTCAACAATCAAAAGCCTAAATTTAGGCTAAAACATGAAATAGAAGAATGAATTGGCCTGAAGAGAGCTTTCAGATTCCGGTAGATTTCACATAATCGTTCCTTGTACTGTGCATATTTTCAAAATAGTTAAAATGACAAGTTCTAGAACACTTACAGCACATTAAAATAAATTCACTATAAAATATCCGTAACGGCCAAACACACTTCAAAAGATGAGCCCATGAGATGAAGCTGACATTTAACTTAGCTCAAACTAGGCTCTTTAACCTAGTTAATGTCAAATGCTGTCTCCGTGAAGATTCAGTTCAACAAGGACTCATTTATGATCACCTTAAATAGCAAATCATGCAATTTTAACATCCCTAAGCACTCATTTAAACCACAATGACTTTTGAAATAAATGTTGGACTATCTATTAGATTCAAACTTGAATCGTACAGCCTTTCCAAAATAACAATGTTATTCAGCACCAGTGGTACTAGAGGACCAGGTGTCCACGCTTGATATATCATTAAAACATGCAGTTGTCATCTAGGCTAATGCTTGACATGATTGGTGCTGAATAACATTATTTTGAAATCTATCATTTAATACACTTAACACTTATAAGCCACGTAACAGAAAACCCAGCAACAATAAAATGACAAAATCAAACCTTGTTTTTTGGAACGAACATTCCGGAGCTGGTCCGAACCTCGCTCAGCTTACTTTTTCCAGACTCATTGTCCGCCACCGCTGATCTCTTCAACTCTGATTTTGCCTAATTTAATCACATAATGTCAATCCATTCCGTAACACAATAAAGTGAAAACATCTAAAATTCTAAATCAAAAAAGAAATACTCAAGAGAGATATTAAATGGTTGCATTCATCTTCCGTAAGAAATCCTTCGTAAACAAATGCTCTGAAGTGCCATTCCATAAATCGCTAAATCAGTACTATATTACTTAATTAATTACCAAAAGAATAAGAAATATAAATTGATTCAGAAACTAAATAATTTTCAGTTCTTAATTAAATATATTACATACCTGGGTTTCCATGACACATTATTGATTTTAGAAGGATTAAAGATCGAAGAGCACAAGCATTTCTACGCGATCGATGCGATCCACAGCAGGAGAAATAGCGTGAAAATCGAAAATTTAATCATGAGCTTAATATAAATTATTTTTAAAAGATTAGAGATTTTGAGGAAAGATTTAGAATTCTTTTGGGAAAATTTTGTATTTCAATCTGAAAATTTTGGGAGTTTAGGTAGATGACTGAATGAAGCAGCGGTAAACTATAAATAGAGTTAATTGTTTCAACCGTCACTGAACTTTAGAAAGTGTCACGTTTCACTCACAGAACTTTACGTTGCACACCATCACTCATTGAACTTAGTAAAACTGCACTCCATCACTCACTGAGCTAATTCCGTCTACACTGTTTACAGACGTGGACGACGGCGTTGACATTTGGCCATTAAATTACTCAAACTCAAGAGTGATCAGCCATGTCATCCCCAAACACGTCTCTTCAACGGTCAGAGAACTTTACAAAGTGCCACGTTTCACTCACTTAACTTTACGTTGCACTCAATCACTCACTGAACTTAGTAAAATTGTAGTCCATCACTTACTGGGCTAATTCCATCTACACTGTTTGCAAACGTGGACGACGGCGTTGACATGTGGTTGTTAAATGACTCCATCTCGACAGTGAAGAACCATTTCATGAATTCCCAACAAAATATAACACACACACACGCATGCACGCTCGCACGCAAATGAAATGATAAACATTAGCCATTACAAGTACTCACATATCTTCTTCTCTCCTCCGAAGCACGTCTGCCCGTATCGATTGGCTCCAACTGTCCCTCGTACCAGTCCTGGAGATGGGAAAAAAACGATCAATTGAAAAACCTGCCCACTAAGTGCTATCATCACCGTGGATCCTGGATTAGTCCTCAAAACCTCAATCGCATATGACCTTAGTGACCCAAACTGTTTTTTGATAAATCCGTTAATCAGTTGTTTAGCATTTCTTCACTGTCGAGATGGAGTCATTTAACGACCACATGTCAACACCGTCGTCCACGTCTGCAAATGGTGTAGATGGAATTAGCCCAGTGAGTGGTGGAGTGCAGTTTTACTAAGTTCAGTGAGTGATTGGTTGCAATGTAAAGTTAAGTGAGTGAAACGTGACACTTTGTAAAGTTTAGTGACAGTTGAAGATACGTTTTTGGGGATGACATAACTGATTACTATCGAGTTAGAGTCATTTAACGGCCAAATGTCAACGTCGTCGTCCATGTCTGCAAACGATGTAGACGGAATCAGCCCAATGAGTGATGGAGTGCAGTTTCACTAAGTTCAGTGAGTGATTGTGTGCATCGTAAAGTTCAGTAAGTGAAACGTGACACTTTGTAAAGTTCAGTGACCGTTGAAACAATTAACTCGTGTATTGCTAGTAAGTAATTTCCGTTTAAAAATAAAAATGTATTTTTCTCTTTGTTATATTCGTTCATACACTTACTCCAACACGACGCTAATACAATTGAAGGATCTTGAATGTGGTATTGCTAGCGAGTTTTCTCCATTTTTCAAAAAAGTATTCCCTTTTTTTTTATAACCGTAGGTGTCCGGACCACCTTGCGCGCACATCGATTAATTCCACGAGACTCTGAACTTTAAAAGCGGGTACTCACCTCAGTGGCATGTGAGGACTCGAACTGGTGATCGATGGGGAGCAAACTTAAAGCCTGATCAATTAAGCAACCTTCGAGGTTAGTTTTACATTTCTTATTTTCAATCATATATTTTTCAATAAAATAGTATTATACGTAAATTTAAAACGTTACATTATTTTTTAACTATGTGTTCTCCAAAAAATACTACATCAAAACACATTTTCCGTGAAAATCTATTTTTAATAGAACCCAAATAGGAGTTATGTGTCTATTATAGAGTAATTAGGGAGTGTTTGATACATATTATTGAAAAAATAATGCATTTTATAATGTGAAGTGATGGAAAATATGTGGTTAAAAAATAAAAAATAAAAATTTGACTTACGTGTAATATTATTTTATTGACGAATGTGTTGTTGAAAATAAGGTTTGAAAAAATTAATTTTTTTAAGAGTGGATCAAACAGGGGCTAGGTGTTGACAATTAATTGTTTTAACACATAATAAATGGGTGGTAAAGAATGATGAATATTTTAAATGTATCGATAAAATGTGACTTGATTAAAAGTGTTTTTTAGTAATGTAAGTATGGATATTTAAAAATAATGATATCTAGCACCGTTAATACGAGAGGCTAGTTTAGGTGGGATGTACATTGACATATCTAATTGACAAAATTCTATTTTAAAAGTAAAAAATAATATTATATTTTTCTTTAAAAAAATCAAAATCATTTTGCCCTTGAATAGTTCGGCTAATTTTTTTTATTACAATATAAGTTTAAGCCAACAATTTGTTTTAATCGTATATTTTATAGAATCTACAACTTTATAATAATACATTATATGAATTTTATCAAACTCTACCAAAAAAAAAAATGATTTATCTAAACCAAAGAGGGCTTGTCCAGTCGTTTGCAAAATTAAAAATTCATTAGTGTAAGTTGAGTATAAAAGGTTGATCATTCACATATATATGCAAGACCCATATGATAATTAAGTGGTATGTACTTTTACCTGATTCAGAGATAAAAGGGAGTGCCATGTTCATTTTGTAAATATGTATGGCATGACGTAATGTGAAAAATACTACCATGGTTGTGTGAAATAATCTAATGATGGTACACGATGAACTTTTTATTTCCTTGAGCAAAAGTGCATGATGGTAAGTGTTGAAAGTAAGTTACGTGTTGCTAGAAGCTTATCATTTCACTAGCATTAAAATTATAAGGTGTATACCCTTATCTTCTATGCTCTCGAGCCAATAAAGGGAAATAACCTTGGAAAATTATCATCGGAATAATATAAAATTAGAGACTATCGAAATTGTATAAAAATTGCTTGAATACTTGTATTTTATTGCGTGGAAACCCGATGAGCATGCTAACATCTCGTTCAATTGCTTGAGACTGGGAGCAAATAAAAATTATGATAAATTTAACCTGTTTAAATAAATAATTATTTTTAAATAAAAGTAAAATATCATATGCAATCATGTAACTCGATTTTTTTCTCTTTTTCTTGAATTTTTGCCTTGGTGTTTTCTTAATAAGAAACGCTTCTATATTGGAGATCTTTCCATTCTCGAATGAATGCCGGTGTATTTGACCAATTAGAGAACTATGAAGTCTATTGTTTTGACCAAAAGTTTTACAAGAGTCACCAATATTATCATGACAATCAATATTACTCGTAACTCCAGTGACATTAGTATTTTACAACACAATTATCATCGGAAACGACAATCAAGTAGCAACGTTCATTTAATGTTTGGAACAATGTTTTTTTTGGGCCCCTTTCTTTCAATTTTTAATGTTTGGAATAATATTTTTTTGAGAATGTGTGGTTGAAAATGAAGATTTTTTTTCGATTTACGTATAATATTATCTTATGAAATATTGTGTGGTTGAAAATAAGATGAAGTATAAAAAATGAGAATGAGAAAGAGGGCCAAACGGGGGCTTAATTTCGTTTGCAAATTATAATAATGTCGAGCCTCTTGGTCGCATTTTCAATCATCATACGTAGCTTTCATTCTAATGTGAGACCTTTTAAATATTTCCTTCAACATGTTAATATATTCGTTTTTGAAAATTCCTGAATATTTAGTCTATCTTCAAGATAACTCGTGAAGTATGTTTGCATGAAATCCCTATTAATTCAAACGTTCGACAGACACATTTAAACTCATACCTCTATTCATCTCAACAAATAGTGAAATGTAGTCCGGCATGTTTATATCCATCCAATATATCTTAAAACACATCAAATAATTCATTTTCATCATCAACACAAAATACTTTATAATATAATTTTTCAGTCAAACTCTTTCGATTTTGAATTATTATATACATTTTTTAAATTGCTTTTCTACTTCGATATTATGAGTTATTTTAGTTTTTGGTTTTATAATTAGAGTTTTTTGACATAATCAATATATAATTGAAACACCAAAAATATGAGACGATAGTATCTTCCTTCTATATTGGATTAGTTACTCGTGATATAGGCCCGTTGATAGGGGCGGATTTAGCCCGGTCCAGCCCCCAGCCCGTTAATTTTTTTAGTAGAAAAAAAATATATATCTTAAAACACATCAAATAATGCATTTTCATCATCAACACAAAATACTTTATAATATAATTTTTCAGTCAAACTCTTCTTGAATTTTTTTCGATTTTGAATTATTATATACATTTTTTAAATTGCTTTTCTACTTCGATATTATGAGTTATTTTAGTTTTTGGTTTTATAATTAGAGTTTTTTGACATGATCAATATATAATTGAAACACCAAAAATATGAGATGATAGTATCTTCCTTCTATATCGGATTAGTTACTCGTGATATAAGCCCGTTGATATTTTCTTTAGGGTGCATTTGATTGAAAATATGTAATTTACGTGGAAAAAAAAATAAATTATAAACAATTCAATAGTTCAGAACTTATCTTTATGGAAGTTATTAATTAAATGTGTTCAATTGATTTAATTTTCGACTTGGAAAATGAAATAAAAGGGATAGATGATAAAAAAGAAAATAGTGAATTATATGGAAAATACAAATCACTCATCCCTAAAGAAAATGTTTTCATTATTTTTGAGGAAAAATATGGTCATATGACTAAAAGTTAGAAAATATTTTTCATGGAAAAAATTGTCAATAAAATACTAAAAAGTAGGAATTTTGATGGAAAAATGTCATTTTTCATGGAAGATATAGTCAATTAAACACATTCTTAGAGTCTACAATGTTGTGTAACGAGATCATTTTTTGGATTACTATTTTGATTATGTGTTGGTAATCTGTAGTTCGTCATAAAGTTAAAATATTTTTTGTTGAATTGTCAAAAGATAATTAATTAAGAGTATAATTGATAATTACCTAGATTTTATATTTTCAACTTTAAGACCCTGTTTGAGTAATCTTATCTAATATTTTTTTTTTCAAACTTATTTTTAATCACACATTTTTCTAATAAAATAATTTTACACATAGACCAGTTTTTTCTTATTTTTTAGCAACATATTGTACAAAAAATTAAAATTATAAAACTCATTTTTTTGTGAAAAATGGGACTTAAATGAGCTGTAAATAAATACTTTATTTAATCTCAAACCTTTAAAGTAATATATCATACACTTTTTTAAGGCACGGATAATTATTATTATGTGCATGCAAGTTCTTTAAAATGAACATAGAAAAATTACAACTTATTACAATATTAAGTTTAATCTTATTTATAACTCGCCTGCGACCAAAATTTTCCATGACTACAATATCACTATAGGGAGATTTATTGTACTAAACACACTTGCCATAAACGACAAAAAAAAAAAACATTAAAATTTAAAATGTTGTTTTTAACATTCCCTTGACGATTCATTGCAACAACTTTCATTAGGTTAACAATCTAAATGGCCATTGATATTTACATAATATTTGTTATGGATCGTTAAACTTTATAAGTTTTTTGAATGTCCATCGAACTTATCAAATAATTATTCTATTGGTCATCCTTAAAAAAAAATAAATTCGGATGACCTTCAGACTTATAAAATAGTTATTCCTTTGAGTCATTGATTATTAAACTTTAAAACTTTTTGGATGATCACCGAATTTTTCAATCATTATTCTATCCGTCATTCAATAACTTACTTTTAGAACATTCTATAGACTCGTTGATGTGGCAAATATAAATGCTGACATGGAGCATTATTGTCGTTAATTGAAATCAGTCAAAAATGATTTTTCGTTTACTAAAAGCGTTCATAAAAAATGTGATTAAGATTTAACCTTTCCTTGTTTTCTTTTGTTTATTTATATTTTCATTTAGACCCTGTTTGAGCTTCATTTCTTAGTAACTCATTGCTTCTTAAATTCACTTTTAACTACACATTCTTTAATAAAATAATATTGAACAAAAAGTAAAAAAAATTTCATACTTTTTAAACCACATTTTTCAAAAACTCGCTTTTACAAAATCTATTCTCCCAAAAATGAAGCTCATACAAACTCTTAGATTATCTTTATTGCATTTTCCTGTTAATCATATTTTTCACATAAGTATTTTCGGCTAATTTGTCGTCAACTAACGATAATAATATTCAATGTCAAAGTTTCCATTTGTCATATCAGTAAGTTGGTCGAATTTTTTAACTGTGAGTTATTGAGTAATAAATGGAAAAACTATTTGATAAGTTAGATAACTATTCGAAAAGCTTTAAAGTTAAATGGCATACGAGACAACAAATTGACAACTTCGACGACTATATGAAATTTTTTTAAAGTTTGATGATATAACGATTCTATAAGTTCAGTGACCAATTGAAAAACTTTTAAAGTTTAATGGTCAACAGAAAACATCGTGTAAAGCTGAATAAGCAATAACTATTTGGATTTTTAACCCACTTTTACGTTAGTATTTCCTCAAAACTCCATAATCCGCCAATAAAGCCCCATACGTTGGTCTCACCACAGTTTTTGCATGAGAGGCAATGTCACAATGCCTCCATTATAGAGGCACAATGATGTATATTTTGGCTAATTGAGTTCTCACGATGGANTCCTCAAAACTCCATAATCCGCCAATAAAGCCCCATACGTTGGTCTCACCACAGTTTTTGCATGAGAGGCAATGTCACAATGCCTCCATTATAGAGGCACAATGATGTATATTTTGGCTAATTGAGTTCTCACGATGGATTTTGAAATTGAACACAAACGAGGGGGTGGACACGACATTATGAAAGTATATTTTAAAATATTATTTAATAATAAGAGCATGTTTGGATCCATTCAAATTAATTTTAAGCTAATCCTTCACATAATAGCTTTGTTTTGCTAAAAAGGAACAATGCATAAATCAGGTTTTTAGTAAACACTATTTCAAAATTAAGGATATATGTTTTAAATTTCAAAAATCAGGTTTTCATTAAAATTTATTTATAATTTAATTAATTAATTATATATTTTATTAATAAATATATAAATGTCACAGATCTATGTAATTTGGTCACAATTCAAAAATTTTA
>CAIGRP010048625.1:0-50700 GCA_903798385.1 Fraxinus cuspidata
TGCATAGAGATATGTAATTTAGTTTGTTAAATAGGCTCAATGAGAACTCGAGAGGGGTAAATTGAATACAATAGAAGAATTCGATCGAACACTACACTAGGATATAAATCTTGAATTTAGAATAAAGGTGATCAATAGATGAAATTGTTATGCCCTAATATTCATCACATATTTGTTTCTCCAATTCTCCGTTGTTTGTAATATCTTTTATATTTTCAATTTGTTACGAGTAGTTAGATAAAATAATTACAATCATCATAAATATTTACTTGCTTTTGTCAAATAGAACTTAGAAAAATTAGATTAAGTCCTAAAGTATAGTTCTCGTAGGAACGATAATTCGGACTCAAAGGTCCACTATATTACTTGTTACGATATCGTACACTTACGATATAAAAAACGCAACAGTCATCGTGGATGCCAAACCTTTAAAAAATTCGCAAGTCAAGTCCAAAATGAGGGTTTCCATCAGTTTAACCACAAAAACCGTTAGTTGACTCCATAAATGAAAAAAATTATAATTTTGACCAAATAAAACAAGGACAAATTGGTGTGAACACATTTCTCCTGATAAATGGAAAAAAAAAATCAAAAAACAAAACCATAACCCCCACCCATCTCCTTTCTTCCCCAACCCTGTCATCATAATACCAGGAGGAAAAAGTTTCATTAATCACTGAACCTAGCATAATGTCACATTATAATCACTAAACTTTATTTTGCTGCTGAACGGTCATTGAACTTACAGACGCACCACTCCATCCATCATTCAGCACCCACTCGTTTAAGATAATCTCACTTGGCTTGACGGCAATCCACGTGGAAACCGACGATGTAAAACTCAGGCCACAGTAGACGCGATTTCAATTACAAAACACGATCCTACACTTCAAAATTGAAATCCATCTACCCATTTTTCCCTAATTGTAAATCGCGAATCCTAAATTAATTTCCTCCAACAATCTCTCCCAATTCAATTTGTTCCAGACTTCGGGATTGGTAGGAACCCTAAATCGCAAACCCGAAATGTAGATTGTAAGACATGATGTTTTTCATTTGCACGCATGGAGGAAGAATGTGGAGGTAAATAATTTCTTCGACATTATTTAGCTGCATACTGAGATAATTAAACACCTTTAGTTTATTAAGCTAAATCAAAGTTAAATAAGTGGTATTCCTAAATCGTGATTTGTGCTGTATACTGAGAAAGTGTACCACTTTTCTTAGTTCAACTTCTCTACTGATATGGAAGAAAGCTATTTAGTTTAAGTGTGTAAATTAGATGTGAATTAATTTTTTTCATGGATTTTTACAATTTATGAGTAAGACCCTGACTTCTTTCAGTCGGATGTTGATATGGCTTTTGAGGAAGATGAGATGTTGTACAATCGTAATGTGACGGACAACATTGAAATTGGTATGGACATCAATGTTGTGGGACAATGAGCAGTAATGCTTGGATGGGAAATGGATGACGTTAACACAGTCGATGACTTGGAGTATCCATCCTCTAAAGAACTAATGTTGGAATGTTAATCTAATGAAGATGTTAGTTATCACTTTCTAAAATTTTTGGCTAAGACAAATATGAGGAATCCACAGTTGGAGGTCGAACAACTCTTTCGATAATGCAAGAGTTTAGAAGTGGAGTGAGAAGTTACGGTTCTCTAAATGGATATAATGTGAAGTTGAGGTGTAATAATAGGAAAAGAGCTCAAGGAGTTTGCAAAATTGGGGTATACTTGGAGGATTTGGGCTTCGAAGTTGAATGAGACTGAGATATTGCGAGTGAAGTCTTACACGTATGAACATATATGCACACGAAGCCAATACAATAAACATTGCAACAACATCTTCTTGACACATCAATATATTGAACAATTTAAGGCAGATCCTGATTAGAAAACAAAGTCCATTTTGGCGACTGTGAATGATGATCTCAAGACGGAGATAAGTAGAAATGTTGCTTGTAAGATGAGATAATATGCCAAGGAAGTGTTGTTTGGTACCCTACATGAGCAATTTGGCCTTTTGAGGAGAAACGTTGTGGAAGTTCTTTAAACAAACCCGGGATCAACTATATTGATCCCCTTGAATGAACAAGTACTTAAGGGAATATACATATACTTCAGTGCCTTCAAAGCCAAGTTTAGGAGTGGTTGTAGGAAAGTGATTGGTGTTTATGGGTGCCATTTGCCGGGTTGTTTCGTGGTATTATGTTAATAGCAGTTGGACAGGATGCTAATAATTGTATTTACCCAATGGCGTATGCTATTGTGGAAAAGGAGAATACAGAAGCATGGAGATGGTCCATGAAGTATTTGGCACAGGAAATTCCAATGGAAAATGCACGTAAGTGGACATTGATGACAGATAAGCAAAAAGGACTTCAAAACTTATGCGAATAATTATTCCCGGAGGCTGAACATCGATTTTGTGTGCGACATATGTACACAAACTTCTTCAACGCGGGATTCAAGAGCAAAATTCTTAAAAAAATTCTTTGGCATGCGGCCAAGTCGACAACCATCGCTGATTTAAATTAAGGATGCAAAAATTAGCGAAGTGAGTGATGCTGCATATGATTGGCTGATAAAGAGGCACCCCATGAATGGAGTCGATCACATTTTGCATTCTATTTGAAGAACAACATTTACTTAACAACGGATGCAAAGTGTTCAACAAGACGTTACTAGATAACAAAGAGAAGTTGATCCTGAATATACTTACATGTATGCAAATGGCTTTTAAGATAAGGATACAAAAAAGACAACACAAGGTGGAGAGATGCCAAGGTCGTTATGTCCAAATATTCGAAAAAGTTGGACAAGACAGGCAAGATGTCAAAGGAATGCACTTTGCACTTCTCAAGAGGGCAGGGGTCGGAAATAGAATGCAGTTATGGGGCATTTGTCTTCGATCTTGAGGAATGAACATGTGCATGCAAAAAAAAATATCACAATTATACTGTGTATCCATGTCATTACAGTGATACACGATTGCAAGAATGAGCCAAAAGATTTGTGGACAGCTGTTATAGTATTGAGACATACATGTTATGCTACAATAATATCATGAATCCAATTAATAGAAAATTATTGTGGCTTAAGGTAGATGCAGCTGTAATTATCCAATACGCGGGGGGGGGGGGGGACAGAAAAATAAAAAATAGGCGAAAATAGGCAAACAAAATGATTGTGCACACGAAGGGGAGAACATACGTGAAGAATAAGTGGGCTATGACGATGACTTGCTCTCATTGTGGGTTGAAGGGACACAATAAGCGATATCATTCGAGTACAAATGCGCCAATTGATGTACGAATAATCCTTTATTGGTGCATTAACTTTAAAGTCAATTTTTACTAATGTCTAAGTGTGATTTTTGTCTTGCAAATAGGATTGGGTAGAAGCTGAAATAGAACCAGTTTAATACAATTGCAATGTATTGATTAATGAACAAGTAAGGAAACAACTAGTTGAATTTCGTTGTTTGATTTCATGAAATTTGGTTGGTATTAATCATTACAGTTTGGATTTTTTTTTTCATGGTTTCATAGGGTAAAATGGTAGCAGCAAGAGGGAAGGGATCTTTGAGCCAAAACATGCGTGAAGAACATTGAATGCAATTCATGTCTACACCTATGGTTGCGAGAAAATCTCCTACAGGGATCTTAGAATTTGGACCAGTAGCTACTTTGGTCAATTGAGTTTCAACACATAGATGAGGTTGAATCTTTAAGGATGATAGGGGAAAGGGCATGGAATAGACAACTTTCAAACACCTTAATAGCTACTTCCCTAAGGTCTTCATGCAGTAGAACACAATCGAAGTAATTTTGTGGTGGAGTGACAACTCATTTGCAGTGACATTTTTGTAAATGGAGGCTACATTTTTTTTAAATGTATTTTAGATGTTCTCTAATGGTATTTTGTAGTGTTAGAATTAGTATGTTGCTCACTATTGAGTAACTTGATTGGGAAGAAATCAGCGATTTGAAGGTAAATTGGCATTGTAAATTGGATGTAGGCCTTTTGATCAGCGAAATGAATTAAACAGAATGGTTTTTTTATCAGGCCGTTATTCTCAATAAATTGACCAAAATATTGAATAAATTGACTGATTAATTCCTGCTGCAATGTGATATTTTTGATCGAAACTTACAACAACGATTACACAACCCTTTGGACAGCATGCTTTAAGTTGTAATTAGACATACATATCATACATACCTACAAATCTGTCATTTGCCAGTAAATAAGAAAGCAAACTCAAAAAATGTTATAGTAAATAAAGCTAATTAAGCTCTTGCATCATTAACAAAATTAGTTGTCAACATCATTACAAATAAAGCTACATAAAACCTTGTGTGAATACATACATCAACTGCATTAAATCCACAAGAATGTTCACAAACAAAGCAAACTACTAAGCCGAAATAATTCACGAAGATTTTCCCTTTTCTTTCCCTTCATCCTCCGCAACTGCTTTACCCTTGTTGAACGTGATGTTGGTGATTATTTCAACGTTTCTCTTTTTTGTGATTTGAGCACATGTCTCGAACTTACTCAATAGATCTTATGTCGCTTCTACAGCCTTACCTCTACTTGATTCACCACTCGATTCGTCTTCAGTTTTCCACTGAAAATGACTGCAGTTTCTGGCACAACAAAAGAATAAGCGCCCTAAATTTGACGTATTTTTCTAAACCTCCATTCGATGCCATTACCACATTTTGGGCTTTGTTTCTTTGTCGGGCAATCAAACAAGAAGTTTTTAGGCTTCCTACAACTGTGACATATGTCCCTGTTTGTCCCTACCATTATATTTCGAAGAGGAGAAAGGTGTACAATGTAATTAGCAAACTAATAACATCCACAACAATACTTCAATAATTTCCTATTGAAACTACGACTATCAGTTTGCCTACTCAAGCAACATTAAACAATGACCATCGTATCATACTTAGCATTAACTAATAACATAATGAAAATCACTTCATTTTTAACATCCAATTTCAAAAATGCTCAAAATTGAAAATTGAAAGTGGTTAGAATGAGAAATTATTGACCCCAAATGAAAGATAATCTCAGAATTATCTATCGACCTCGAGTAGCCAACAAATTCAATAAGAGCAAAAAAAAAAAAGACAGGTCGGCTGTCCATTAACAACATGTTAGCGGGATTTTCAAACCAAATCGACTTTCCATTAACAAATCAAGATTCAAACCACCTCTTTTTGCATTTTGATGTGATTCACCTACTGGGATGTGAGTTCATGTGTGGACATTTTATATGTTGAAAATCACCTACACTTGAATCTGGTGTTGCTTGGAAGACGAAGAACTTCTGTTAATCTCGAATCTTGAACAATCGAATTGTGGAAGATTGTTCGAGGAAATTGATTTAGGGTTCGCAATTTAGAATTAGGGAAAATGGGCGGATGGATTTCAATTTTGAAGTGTAGGATCGTGTTTTGTAATTGTAATCACATCCACTATGGCCTGAGTTTCATGCCTTCGGTTACCACATGGACTGCCGTCATGCCACGTGAGATTGTTTCAAACGACTGTGACGCTGAGTGATGGATGGAGTGGCACATTTATAAGTTCAGTGACTGGTCAGCAGCAAAACAAAGTTCAATGACCATAACGTGACATTGTGATAAGTTTAGTGAGTAATGAAACTTTTTACTCCAATACCACTCCCACCAGCAGTCGGTCGCCACCATCGGTATCACCACCTCAACTGATTTAAAGTAATTCCTTATCACTTTAGGTGGGTAACCAAAGTAAACACTTAAGTTAAAGCATCTTGGGAAAAAGGAAAGGATCAAGAAATCGTTTCCGGGGTAATCAAGATTTGGGTGGATTCCAGTAGTGGCAATTTACTTCAATTAGTCCATTATATTTGCGAAAATTCAACTCATTTTCGAAACAACAGATCAATAGTAATAAATGCGATTTGTGATAGAGAAACTAGATGTAAAAATTTTACTGGGATTTTTTCCTATAAAAATGATGACATGTCAAAAATATTAATGTAGAAATGCAAAAAAAATTAGGGGTTGCTGGGTGCGCAATAATGGTGGCTGGGTATGGGGATCTAGCAGGGAAGAAGAAGACAATGAATGAGAATATCTCTTTAGGTGGGTTTGGTCAAGGTTGTGTTGTGCTGAGGGACAAATTGGTAGAAGATTAGAGAAATTCATTGCAAGCTACGGTGGTGGACTGGTGGGGTGAAGTGAGATGAGATGTGGGAAAGAATTATAATTTTTTTTGTTGGATCTTACTATCTAGGATGTCGGCGATGGCGATCGACAGGTAGGAATGGGGTTGGGTAAGAAAGGAGATGGGTGGCGGGGGGGTGGGGGGGTATGATTTTTTATTTTATTTTATTTTTTTCAATTAACAGGAGAAAAAAGTGTTCGGACCAAATTGGTCTTGTTTCATTTTGTCAAAATTATATTTTTTCCCATTTATGGAGTCAATTGACAGTTTTGGTAGTCAAATAGATGGAAACCCTAATTTTGGACTGGACCTGCAAATTTTTTAAAGGTTTGATATCCCGATGGCACAAATAAAAGATTTAGCAAAATCTGTTACTAAGTAAAATGTTTAGTACCGTAGCTACAATTATCTCTTAGAAAAAATGTTGTGAGAATTTTTTTAACGAACATTTGATTTTTTTTTCCATAGAGAATAATGATAAACATGAAAAAGAGAGAAAATAAAAAGATAACAAATACAATCGGTATAACAGAGGGAAAGTACTAATTTTTAAATTATGGCTTTAAGATTCGTATGTAGAAGGTAAAAATATTGAAAGGAAAAAATATACCTTTAAAGATTTTTTATAAAGTCTCCCGAAATATTATTGGTGAATGAAAAATAAATTTATATATATATATATATTGTATTTTACGCCTAAAAAGATAGTACTCTACATAATACCTCGTTTGTTAAAGATTTTTAAAAAGTTTTGATTTAATACCTTGGATCTTTTAAAATATATATATAAACATTCCTATGCTTTTACATAATCCTGAAAGTCTACATTAAGCTTTATGTTTTATAATCATTATTTTCAAACTCTTATTCCATGTGTTAATTTTTAACTACACATTCACACAATAAAATATTTTACAAGTAAATTCAAAAATTTCTCATATTTCTTAAGCACATATTCTCCTAAAAATCATTATTCAAACTCTATTTTTCTCAAATAATGATTGTCAAACAGGGGCTAAAATACACCCAAACTTTTTAAATCTTCATAAAATTAAAATTGAATTGGTTAAAGTGTGTAAAGTTATGAAAAACGTGAAAATGATTTTTTTTTTTTTTTAAAGAGTATGGTTAAAATTGAGTAGAATAGAAATGATTCTCAAATAATCAAAATCAAACAAGAGCTTATTAGTAAAAAAAAGTCATTTTAAGAATTGCATTAACACAAAATAAGTAATTTAAGAAGTAATATAATTCACTTTAAGCACACCACCAAATACGCTAATAAGAGTAAGAAAAGTTTAGGATAATTAGCACAAAACATCTACATCGTTTGTACTTGTTGACCTCCGACCTCCGAGGTCATTAAGTACAATTTGTTGTGTGTTTTAAGCTCATGCTAATTTAAGCTCGGATATTTGAGATCGGCTCGTATTAGCTATTGTTGAGGTCCGTTGTGACATAATGATTGAAAATTCCATACACATTATACAAGTAGTCAATCAACAAGCTCCATTCCCTAAGTAGTTCATTAATTGCTGGGGACCACTTGTAAGGTTAACTTATGATGACCTGACAAATCGAGCTCATTAACCAATCCAAAGGTGCCAAATATGTATTTTCTCAGCTTGATACTGTAGTTGATAAGACAAGAAAATGATGAATCCATGCTAACTCTTCCCTATAAAATGAAGAATGAGAGTCTTAAAAAGGGAAAGAAAAGAAAAAGGTTCTAAACACTTCATATTTCAAATATCTCCTCAAGGAAGAAGAGAAAATACTGGTAGTTACAATAGTAATTTGAAAATCACTATCAATCAAATTCTTATTTACATTTTAAGTTGGCTTTCAACGTCAACAATACTCATTCCATAAATTGTTCCTATTGTTTTAAATTTGACATTTACATCCCCAAAATATCTCTATCATTTGCTTTTATTACGCAACATGTCATTATTATCTATTTTCTCCATTAAAGTATTGTAAAATAATTAATTTACGATACTCTTTAAATAAATAGATAGAAAAAAAATACTTACAGTCAAAATTCTAAATTTTTCAAGAAGTGAAATCGAGTTCCAATTAATATAATTTGAAACATATTTAAAAAAATTATTTTCCTCTTAGCTGGGTAATAAAACAATTAGGATTGAATTTTGGATTAAGATCTCAAATTACCCTCTTAGTAAAGAAAATAAAATCCATCTTCAGATATCATTTTGTAGGAAAAAATTTCAAAGTCGGAGGAAGAGAAGAAATCATCTCAAATTCAAGTTCGGCGAACACGAAGAAGATCAAAATCTTCTTCAAATCAAGCAAACTCAAGAAGATCAAAGTCTTCTTCGATTAAATCAAAATCAAGTCTAAGTTCTGAAGTGCAAATCCAAACTCCGAAATTCAAGCATCAAACGAGTCAAGTTTTCTCGACAAATCAAATTATCAAAATTTATTGAATTAAAATCCACTAAGGCCCATAAAAATTTTAAAGGCCTGTCCCATTATTTCTATATCCACAATTATTCAATTATAATCAATTTAATTGAATTAATTGAGTTGTTACCAAAATTAACTACGAATTTCCCCTATAAATAGAGCTAATGGTTCATAAGAAAGGGGGGAAGAAAAAAAAGAAACACAAAGGAGAATCACGAGTGCTAAAAAATTTCAAAGTCCGAGGAAGATAAAAAATCATCTCAACTTCAAGTCCGGTGAACACGAAGAAGATCAAAATCTTCTTCGAATTAAATCAAAATCAAGTCCAAGTTTGAAGTACAAATCCAAGCCCCGAATTCAAGCATCAAACGAGTTAAGTTTTCTCGGAAAATCAAATTATCAACAAATCTCGAAACTTAGGATTCAAGCCACGTGACTCCTCATCTTCAAATATTCAGATCATTAATCAGAGGATTTTTGTAATTTTACAATTACAAGAAGTTTCATATTTATTTGTATTTTTTCAAAAATACAATTTGTAACGATTTCTGTATTTTAATATGCGAAATCGGTCGTACAATGTCGCATTGAGATTGGGAGAACGGGCAGCGGTGGTGGCTGGTGGTAAGGTGCAAAATTAGAAAGGGAAGAAGAGCCTTTTTTTTTTTTTTCCTATTATAAATTATTTATTTTACCTTTTTTATACTTTCAATTTTCTTTTTAATTATTTTGGTGGTGGTAAAAGGTAGAGTATGGGGTAGGGATAAGGGTAGGTGGGTTTAATTGGGACGATACAATATCTTTCTTTTGTTAACATGTTTTAAATTGTTTTATACGACTCATTTTATTTTTTTGAAAAAATGGAACTCTAGCTACAACTTTTTTTTTCTTTTCTATTTTTTTATTTTAAGAGGAAGGTAAGCTAATTTATTTTACAACGCTTTATGGAGAAAATAGAAGGTCACCTTTTGCGCAGTGAAGGCAAACAATATAAATGTTTTGCACAATGAAGGTAAACGCCATGATCGTTTTGCACCAATTACCCATATTTGACGTAAGGAATTGATGAAATGAATTGAAATGAAAGTGCAATTACCAAAATTGAAACGATATGAACAATTTGTGCAATGAATGCAAACTATAAGAACATTTTGTATTAATTACCCAAAAATTTATCCCAAACTAATCGGATTTAGAACGTGAGTCTTCAAAGTTCCATGGCCTAAGTAAAGTGATTGCATTCTTGTTAGGCTTTGTTTGGTTTAACTCAAATTCAGTAAATAATATAATTATATTATGGAAAGGGAGTATAATTATTGTTCGACAATAAAAATGAAAAAATTAAGAAAATAAGTTTTATGGTAAAAAAAAAAAGTAATTTTTGAATAGAGAAGGAAACTTACAAAAAATAAAATAAAAAAAATCATATTTTCTATAAATTCATTTTTATTTCTCTTTTTATCAATCACACATTTTTCAATAAAATAATATTACACGTAAATTCAAAACTTTTTCTTCTTTTTTAACGACACATTTAATAAAAAATACTATTATAAAAAATTATAATCACAAATAATTGGGGCCAAATAGGGGCTAAGGTGATGAAAATTCAAACACAAAATTATGTGCATTCAAAATGCAAGAATCTAAAGAGAGAATGGAGAGAGGTGCTAGATAAAAACATAAAAGTTGTGAGTGTCGGAGAGTTTTCTTCTCGTTTGGTTGTTGATGGTTACCTATGTTTTGTTTAAATAAAAAGTACATTTCTAGTAGATTTTGAAAAAAATTTTAATGAAATATACGATTGAAAAGTTGATAAAAATATGTATTTCATAAAATGTGGGATTAGGACTAGACAAAAATTCTGAATCAAACTGAGCAATTTAGTTCGATTATTTTTATGTTAAATATTCAAATGTGTATCAAAATTGAAAGTCGAAGAGTTCGGTTCGGTTCAGTTCTCGATTTTAGACCAAAAATCAAATAAATGAATCTTTCTGCTTTTAAAATTTTTATATTAAATAAGTCAAATAATATTTTAAAAATAAATTTGCCAACTAATTAATTGAGTCCAAAATCATCATTTTCTCTGCTCCATGTGCCAGCTTATTAATTGAGCCCAAAACATGATTTTCCCATTTACAACCAAAACTCAACTTTATAATTCAAATTTTCTAAGAATCAAAATTGAGTTAACTAAGTTTTTCTCGATTATTCCGTCGTTTCTCAAATAATCTAAGTTGAGAGTCTGCGCATTTCTTCATCTTACCATTTTTTCTCTATTCGTTGAGTTTCTTCCACTTTTATTAAGGTAAACTTCATCTCATTCCTTTCTAATAATTTCGCAAGATAGAATTTGCATTGAAGAGTCAGAGTTCTATAAAGACAATGAGACAAATAATAAAAAATATATATTTCCCATATTAAATCTTATTAGTTGGACAAGTTTTTATTTATTTATGTTTGTTATTTGTGTTTTTTCAATTATTTCTTGTAGAGTTTTCTAGTGTGACAACTGACAAGTCAAACAATGAATAATTAATTAAAATGGTTGGTAAGTACTAGTAATACTTAGAAATATTTTATTTTTATAACTTCTAATTTATATTTCATTTTTTATATAGATTTGAAAGCTTGAAACAAATAAATCAATGAGATGAAATCATTGATAATTTAGTGTTATTATTTACTTTTTGGTAATTTGTATGCATTGGTGAATATATTATATTAGACAACTTGTTATTTGTATATTTATAAATTGGACTACTTTATTTTGTAAGAGTTAAGATTAAACATATCATTAGTTGAATTAATGTGTTATTGTTATACATATTAAAAAATTTAATTATGGTACGAAACTGAATGAAATCGACCCGACTCAAAGGGAATGGAACCAGTTCGGTTCCACAATTAAATTTAGATTTGACGATTTCATTTACTAAATACTCAAAAATTTTGGAATCGAACATGACCATGCCCAGTCATAAGTGGGACTAAAAATGAATTTGAGAAATTTTTTTCTAAAGAATGAAGGCCAATTTGAAGAATTAATTTACATGTACAATGGATTTTTACAAGTAGTAAGGTGTAAAGTACAATGTCATTGATTTAAAAAAAAAAATAGTTTTTCAAATCAATGGATATGATGTCCGTCAACTCACATATTATCAAAGTAGTTGTACAAGTAACATGATTGTTTTTGGATATTTTTCCCCTACTGTTCTTGTAGGATTATTTCCCAACATGCCCAATCATATGTGGGATCGAACGGGACCATGCCCAATCATATGTGGGACTGAAAATGAAATTGAGAAAAAAAAAATTCTAAAGAATGAAGGCCAAATATCGGCCTAATTCCTTAAATTTGTGTTTTTTATTCCTTGGTTATTTTTTGAAGAATTAATTTACATGTTCAATGGATTTGTAAAAGTAGTAAAGTGTAAAGTTCATTGTCATTGGTTTCAAAAATAGAGTTTTTCAAATCAATTGATATGATGTCCGTCAACTCACATATTATCAAACTAGTTGTACAAGTAGCATGATTGTTTTTGGATTTTTTTCCCCTGCTGTTCTTGGTAGGATTAAATCTCAACACGTTTCAATGGTAATTGCTTGAATGGCTTGAAGAAAATGTTTAATATTAAAGATGACCCTCCACCATTAAGGAAGAAGGAAAATTACGAATCAAAATTTTTATTTAAGTCTTTTAAACTCACTATTTTTGAGTTTTTTTTTTTGAATTTTAACTCTTTGACCAACGCTCATGAAAGTTAATTAATGTTGTCAAAATCAGAGTGGACTATTTTGACAACTGGAAATCTGAAAATCGATCTAAAAACACTTACGGTTATATGCAAAATGAACGGTAAGGTGAGACCTGTGTTATGAAACTGTTTTGGTCAAAATAAATGGCTGTGCAGCCAAATTCTACCAAATTCATGTCAAAGATTTTACTTTAACAGTTTATAGACAAATAGTTCATAGAATTATAACAAATTAATGTCAATAAATTAATGTCTCCATAACAAGCACTCAGTGTCTTGTCAAAAATATCTCATAAAATTAGAATAATCCACACTTAGGTCTTTTTTTCATTAAATTTAGGATTAGCTACATATATTATTTTCTATAATTCTATTAGTTTAACTATGAGATATGCACAAGTGCTCCGTATTTTTGCTTTTTTCCATCCAGAAGTGTAATCAAAACTGTCAAAATGCACCGAAACCGTTAGTTTGGTCTATGTGGGACCGTCAACAATTTAGATTGAAATAGACCCGAACTCTCCTATCGAGATGGCGTTAAGTGGTTATTTAATAAAATAGGTTGGGGAGACAATCAAGCACAGAAAAACAGGTTAAGTAGAACCATAGTTGAAAAAAAACAACACAAGAAAGCAGGAAACAGGGGCCCTGGTTCAATGGCCAAAAGGGCAATAGCTAGTCATTACACTTCCAACTCAATAAATACCATATTTCAAAGAAACTGAAACCAAGTAGTAAATTCCTGAAGAACTTCCTGCGCATAAAAACATACAGTTTCCTTCAGAAAATATTTTTTCTGGCAGATCAGAAGAAAAAAAGAAAAAAAAAAACACCCCATGGAAGAATCAGTTTTCTCTGAGCATAGACAGGCAAGAATTTGGGTACCAAAATGTAAGAATTTGAAGGAGAAAAGAGCAAAGCTGTATATAATTCGCCAATGTGTCTACATGCTACTTTGTTGGAGGGAAAATGTAGATTAGATTTGCTGAATTACAGCATGGCTCTAATCTGATGTGTTCTTTGTAAGTTTAGCTTTTAGTCAAAATCTTGTAGTTTACGTATGGTATCGTATCATGTCATATTGTTCACTTGTTTATAATTAGGAAAAGATAGAAAGAAACATTTTGTTTCTTCATTACTAACGTAAAATCTTGTCATATCCAGGAGAGACAATTCCTCGTTAAGACAAATATTTTTATGCATCTCTCTCATGACTGACTTATACCATACTCTATTCTCGTAAGGTGGGAGAAATGGATGCATATAGTCGGCCGAATTTTATTGAGTATAAGATTAGCAAAGAAATTGGAAAAAATTATAATTCCAGCAACAACTAAACTTATTTGTGAGTCTGTAAGAAGTCTTCAGCATAAAGTAGCCTGCAAAATTGCATTTTTTTCAGCACATGCCAAAAAATTACTTGCATGTCATTCATTCTTTTTTTTGTTTAAATAAAAAATTGAAACTCAAAAAAAAAGTTAAAAATTGAAGGGCAGCATGACCACCTCTAGTCAAGTAAAAGGAACAAAAATAATCTTAACTAGTCTAATTGACTAAAAGTCGAAGAAAAATAAAATTGTCATGTCAAATTTCTTGAGCTCGCGCCATGCTCTGTGATCGTTAGTGTGAAACATTTTTGTGATTTGCGATTAATTTATCTTCACTTCAAAGTTTGTCAGTATAAGTCCATAGCCAATGTCGCAAATATTCCATTTCTCCTCAAACTCTTCAATGCACATGTATGGTATCGGAGTCGTGTAAATTGAAGTTATATTTAATATTTATTAGTTTTAGCCGGAGCCCATTTGTAACAATTGTGGTTGAATTAGTCCTTTGATAAAAAAAAATGAAAAGAAAAGAAAAGAAAAGAAAAGAGGACTTAATCTACAAGTGAAGGGACATATTGAATAAATACCATAGTTTAATCAATTGCTTTTCCAGGTTACCTTAAGTGTAAAATTCGAACAACTGAATTTAAGGAATGAAATATATATTAAATTCAGCTTTAATGATGAAAAAATAGAAAAATAAAAATGAAGTATTGATATATCAAATAGAGAGTAAACTAAACAGAATCTAAACTCATGGAAGTATAGCTTAATTTGTTATTTTTTGACTTTGTAGTAATGTTCAATTAAACCATAACAAAAACAAAAAGGGCAAGTTTAGATATTTGTAAATACTCATATTTTTTAAAATATTTAAATAATTTACTTTTATTAACCTTAAAAAAGAAAGAAAAAGTATTGTTTTCAAGAGTAAATTGCTTACAATCAAAATAAATAAATTGTTTATTTGTTTTCATTAATAACAAAAATATTTATTTTAAAAATTTTGTTTTTCCCTATATAAGTAAGCCTTAGGATGTCAGAGAGAGCTTAAATTAAAATTTAAATGATCATAAGTTATTACTTCTACAGAATGTAAGGACAATTAGTGAATACAAGTTGTGAGTCATATGAAATGTGTAAATAAAAAATATACTGTATTAACTTAAAAGTAATTTTTCAACTTCACAAAACAATGTTGAGAAAAGAGAAGAATTGGGATAACAAATACGATAAATATTTACTGGATGACAAACAGTAATCAGATAGCGCATCTAGTGTAGTGGTATCATAGTACCCTCCCACGGTACTGACCGGGGTTCGATTCCCCGGATGCGCACTACATTGATTATTGATATTTTATCCTTTTAAATTTAAATATTTTACTCCTAATATCAAACACTTTCATTTGCCTCACAAAATTTTCGTATATACTTTTCCCTTTCACATTATAATTTTTTTATTTTTGACATTTTTCTCTTCACTTTTTAATTTTTAAATATTTTTACTTTCTAATATCATACACTTTCATTTACCTCTTTACAAAATTTTCATATACACTTTTCCCTTTCACATTATGATTTTAAATTTTCGTTTCATTCAGAATTTCGCATTCTATTTTCCCATTTGAGTTTTAAAATTTCATAAGTTTTTAATTTTTCAAAGTGTCAAAGGAATTGATTCATGAGTTGGCTCAATTTTTCTATAGTTGTCCAATATGACAAGGCCACTCCAACACCATGATCAACACACTTTATTTTTATTTTTACTTCAAGGAATGCACTCCTCCTATGTTGAGTGGGCTGAGCAATTTGTTGGTTCAACTAGTCTGACAAACGACGATACAAGTTGTGGACGTGAGCCAAACAGCAAGAATCTTGTGAGACTGATAGAGAAGCAACTAGGCGAACCCAACCATGCTCCTTGCTTTATTTTTTTCCTTATATTGCAATTTTTTTTTTCTTATAAGAAGGCAATGTCGTTCAATTCAACTTTTACACAACTTGTACTCTCATTTACTAAATCTTTAATCCTCGTTACCATTGCTCTCATCACTTTTCTCAAGTATTGATCAATTTTTTTTTTTTATTTCATAATTTTTGGCTATTATCCCACTTTTTTTTTTAAAAAAAAAAAAAAATTGATTTCATAATTTTTTTTTCTAATGTCATAATTTTAGCTATTTGTTGTTCCATTATTATACTACGCAATTTACGTAATAGTTAGCTCATCATCATCTTTTTTGAACGAAAACAATTCATTGAGATTCTTATCAAACTTTCGAAGATTCTATGAAAAGGTCATTGTGTTACGACATTCGATAAGATGAAAGAAGAATAAGAGTGTTCTTCGTAAACTATAGGGGTAGTATATCTTTAGCCTTTGATGCTAACAATAATATTTTACAATATCTACTACAGTTATGTTGATGTCAAAAAACGACTAGGCCACTTTTTTTTTCAACTTAATTGATGATTTAGGAGAGGTAATCTGAGTTGAAATATGTAAATTGTGCTAAAATAATAAAATGTTGTTGAAACAATAAGAAAAGAGTGATTTGCATTAAATGGAGAGAGTTTGAAGTGGGTTTCATATAATAGTTGAGTTCAGTCCCTACGGGGGACCTTCATAGTCCCATTTATAGTAGGGAATAGACAAATTGGCATGTGTTACATCAAATCAGTTATAGTGCCAACCTTAATGTGTGTACCGTTGACCTAATTTTGATTGGTTGTTGAGGTTTGCTTTCATGTGCCAAGTTAGAGCTGAGGTGGCGAGTAATCATTGCCTAATTGGGATTGGTCACAATTAAGGGTGCCCGTGATGTTTGCCATGTGTCCCGAAGTGATTGGATTAGATAATTGTGTGATGTCAGTATTGGAGTGAGAAAAATCAAAGTGTAATGATGATATTTCCAAAATGACGACGGTACTTCCTTTTGAAGATAAGTCGAGCTAAACTAGAAGTCGTATAGAGTTGAGCTGAATTAAATTGTGAGTTTCGTCTGACATGATGACTCTATTCTGAGATTTAAACTCAAAACCGGGTTCAATCACTTTGATGAGCTCTTAAATTGACCGAGGTTGGACCTCTAATAAATAACATGAAAATAGGGTAACTGCCAAATCTTTTTTTTTCCTTCTCCCACCACAGCTTATAGGGAAAGTTTCCCATAAATGCATCAACAACCGTCCATTTTCTTGCCGTTTTTTCATCAATGGTTCGGAAATTGTTTTGAAGTTTTCCCTCTTTAAATATACTTTTTGTCACTCCATTTTCCCATATTCCCATTTTCTTTGGTCTATTTTACTCTCCATTTTTCCAGCCTATCTAGCTAGCTTGTCTCTCCCGACCTAAATTCTCAAAATGAGTCCTGATGAGAGCAGGGTCTAATCTTGGGCAAACAACCAAGAAGAGTTCGTTCCTCCTAGCGAATCTTCACCTAACTCCAGCTCAGATGAGAGTGAGTCAATAGGTGAGGTACTCCCAAGAGGTCTAAGAATGTATTAGGTTTATCTAGAGGATAACGTGGATATGCAAGTGTCGATGAGGTAGCTGTTGGTGGGGGCAAGTTAGGTTGGATTGGGAGTTAGCTAGGAGTGTCGGGGTATCAGTTTCTCTATAATAGCTGGGAATCTGGAGCAATGTCGAAGAAACTATCATATCTCTAGCCCAGTGACGTTGCTTCATCAACTACCTACCCAATGGACTTGTGACCCTCAGGAGGATAGGGTTACTCTCAATCGTCTTTATTATCTTCTGGCCCAAGTTTACCTTTTCCTCCTACAGTTCGTATCTTTTTTTATGCGAGGGAAATTGTACCTGCTCAACTCCATCCCAATCGTTAGAGGGATTTTTTTGTTTGTATGTTGTTGTGGAACAACTAAAGGTTCCCTGAGCTTACTGTTGAGGAGTTCAACACCTTATAATTTCAAAGAAGACGGAAAAGATTCAAGATGGTATTACACTAGCATGAAGCTAAAGTTGGGAGGTCCTAGGTTTTGGAAGGCATTCTGCAGCTAAGAAGTGGAAAGAGGATTTTTTCTTCGTCCATGGCGACTGGCAGTTCCACTCATCTCAGGTGGACAGGGGTGCAATGGTCCCCCACCCACTATCGAGAAATGAGTGAGTAGAGTCTTTTTTCTACCTTCTTTTTTATTTCCTTTACTTTTGCAGAATCCCGTCGAGCTATCATTACTCATGAGCTTAGGAGTAAGCTGAACACCATCAGAGTTCATTCTTACTAGCAAAGGTCATGTACTACCTTGATCAATGATTACAACCTCTTTCAATCAGGTATTTTTGTGACCTACACCTTCCTACTCCAAGTAAGAGCTGAATTTTATTAAAGCTTTAGCCTTTGTGCTTTTCAATGAACCTAACTTCCCCTTTTTCAGAATCAAACGTTGACATGAGGATTTTTAGTGCGGTACGCCAAAAGTCATAATCCCTCTAAGGGTAGAGAGGAGGCTAGACACTCGAACTAAAGCTTCTTCAACTCATTGTTCTAGGGCGATCTCGTCGGTGGTGGACGTCCACTAGTTAAACAACCTTTATCTTCTCCAACCTAGGTCTGAGTGTGCCGTCCAGTTCAGTAGCCTTTATCTTATCCAATTCTTTCTAGCTTCCTTACACGGATATTCCAAATCTGAATTTGGATGATTTGGTCGGTACATATCCTAAGGCTGGACTTTTTTAGAGCTCCTTCGCTAGCTAGGGCTTTTACCTGAGCTCTTCCTCCGTTAATTTGAAATTTAGCTCGTCTTATGACTCAAAGTTGGAATTACCATGAGCAGGGGTACTTAGCTCAGATGATTACAAATGAATTCGTATTGTTGCTGGTGTTTATGCTCATAAGGTTGTAAACTTTTTCTTTTATGCCTCCTTGATTATTGAGTTATATCCTAAGCTTATTTTCTCTTACATTTTTTGTAGGTAAAGTCTGAGGCGGAGGCCATTGAAATAGTGACAGAAGAAGCTATCACTGTGTATCGTTTGCTTGAGGAGGATGAGGCTTGTTTGGAAGAAGTTGAAGTGAAGTGGAATGAAGAGAGGTGTGCCCTTACTATCTGCTTGGAAGGTGATGTTGCTTCTAGGTCCCAACTGGAGAAGGAAGTGGAGGAAGCCAAGATGAGGAAGGGGCACATCAGAGAAGAGCTGGAGCGAGCAAAGTCCAAGGTAGCTGAGGAGGTGAAGAAAGCTAAAGCGAGAAACACTGGGCCGATGATCTGGAAGCTATGATGATGGTAGCTGTAGATGGGTTAAAGGCTTCCTCTGAAAGTCAAGCTTACAACCAAGAGGTGTATATGGTCGCCATCTATGAACTAATTGGTTTTGTGGAGAATAAAGTGCCATACTTAGATATCACCTTCCTTCGTGAAGCTTTATCTCATCAAATTGGAAATTAGGCTAGGTGTTGAAATTGTGGCACGCTTTAGGTGAGCTGAAGAGCTCATCCAGAATTTTCACGAAATCTTGTTTAAGTGTTGTAGCACTTACAAACTTAGCTTGTGCTACTAAGAAGCGGGTTTTGGAATTTCGTATTGGAAATTGGGCTAAGTGTTGCAGTTGAGGTAAGCTTTAGCTGAGCTGAAGAGCTCGTCCAGAATTTCTACGAAATTTTTTTCAAGTGTTGTAGCACTTACAAACTTAGCTTGTGCTGTTGAGGAGCAGGCTTTGGAATTTTATGTTGGAAATTAGGCTAAGTGTTGTAACTGAGGCAATTTTTAGCCGAGCTGAAGAGCTCGTCCTAAATTTCCACGAAATTTTGTCAAAGTGTTGTACAAGACTAAGGTGACTATCATAAATATCATTTTATTCAAGCTTGTTGCTCTGAAGGCAGTACAATTCATCACCTACCGATAATATTTTTTTAGGTGTTCTGCATTCCATGGGTGCAAAAGAGAGTATCCTTGCATGTCTTCGAGCGTATAGGATCCTTTTTAGGATTTCAGTAATTTTATATGGTCCCTCCTAATTAGGTCCTAGGGATCATGTGTTGAGCTCCCATGTAGTGATGAAGACTTTTATTAGTATCAAATCGCCAACTTTGAATTTTCATATTCGTACTTTCTGGTTGTAGTATTTGGCATTTCTTTGCTTATAAACTGTTGTCCGAAGTTTAGCTTTATTTCTTTTTTCTTCCAGTAAGTCGAGCTCAGGATGTAATGCTGTTTTGTTGTCCTCTTCGTCAAAGTGGAAATTTCGAAATGAGGTTATTCTCATTATGAGAGGAATCACGGCTTCAACACCAAATGCAAGGAAAAATGGGGTTTCTTCAGTACTGGTGTGCAAGGTGGTGCAGTAGGACCACAACACGCTATGAAGTTCATCGGCCCACACTATTCAATAACGACGATAGAGAACTTGGTTCTGCCTCATCCAGTGGGCATGGTTCCAATCAAGTCTATCCTCCATTTCGAGAATGGCAAATGACTGATTATCATAGTAAGCTCCTCCCGAGGAACTCGGTGATTGGTACAAATCGTTGGCATTTGTCACACTTCTTTGCAAAGTTTAGAGCGTCTTTTCTTAGGAAAGGCCAAAAACATCCTTGCCTTAACATCTTGTGAGCTAAGGACTGTCTTTCTGTGTGATTTCTGTAGATTCATTCATGAACTTCCTCTAGCACATAATATTTGTCTTCTTCATTTAAGCCACTCAATAATAGGATGCTTATTCTCTTATAGAGAATACCATTTAAGAGATTATATCGAGCTGATCTTATCCTTAACTTTCTGACCTCAGCTAGGTCAGTTGGGCCTTCCCCAGTTCTTAGGAATTGTATAATCTTGTCCATCCAAGAAGACTTGGGGTCTATGGCTATCATTGTCAAGATACAAGCCTAGCTAATGCATCGATGGGCTATTTCGAGATCGATGTAGTTGTCTTACTTTTAACATCTTAAAGTCTCTTAACTTTCTTTAGCAACTTCAGATAGCCACTCATCCTATTTTCTTTGGTTGGAAGATCTCATTGATTTGTTTTACTATTAGCTAGGAGTCACTGTGTGCTATCAGCCTAAAAACTTTTTAATTCCTTGGCCTTTTCTGGCCGACTATTAATGCTTTGTATTTTGCCTCATTGTTAGAAGTCTTGAAGTCGAAGGCCACTACTTGACAAAAGTAGTGGCGATCTGCACTAACCAGGGCCACACCGTCACCTGCTCGAAACTCAGTTGAAGATCCGTCAACAAATAGCTCCCAAGGTCTATCTTTGTATAAATCTTTTTGGGAATCTGAGCTGAATTCATCTACGAAGTCACTAAGGCTCGTCCTTTTATAGCTATCTGTGGCTTGTAAGATATATCAAATTGGCCAAGCTCGATGGCCCACTTTACTAGACATCCTGAGGTATCTGATTTTTGTAGCACTTGCCTTAAAGGATAGTTGGTCAGGATCCATATAGGATGTTATAGGAAATGGGGCCGTAGCTTTCTTGCTGACATAACTAGGACGTAAACGAGCTTTTCCATGGGAGAGTAGCTTAGCTTATCATCGTGAAGTGCCTTGCTGACTCAATAGACTGAGTATTGGATACCATCCTCTTCCCTGACGAGTACGATACTCAGGGCGTTCTCAAATACGACTACGTATAGTGATAATTTTTCATTGGCCCTAGGTTTCAAAAGGAGAGACGGTTGAGATAGTCGTGTTTTTAGCTCTTCATAGGCTTTGTTACATTCATTAGTCCATTCGAACTTCTTTCCTCCTTGTAGTGTGTCAAAGAAAGTTCTACATCGATCAGTAGATTAGGAGACAAATCTACTTAATGCTGCTATTCGTCTCGTAAGACTTTGTATTTTCTAACGTCAGGTTGGAGCCACCATGTCGAGGACAGCTTGAATTTTTTTGGGTTGGCTTCTATTCCCTAGTGGTTCACCATGTAACCTAGGAATTTACCAGAGCTAACCCCGAATGCGCACTTGAAGGAGTTGAGCTTCATTTTAAAGTTTTGTAGGATTGCGAACATATCTGATAAGTGCTTCTTTGGTATTTTTTACTAGCATATCATCAACGTAAACTTCCATGGTTTTACATATCTGTTGGGCGAACATTGAATTCACAAGCCTTTGATATGTTGCTCCAGCATTCTTGAGGCCAAACATCATCATCTTATAGCAATATAAGCCTCGATCGATTATGAACAAAGTGTGTTCTTGATAAGTTCGTGCATAGGAATTTGATTGTAGCCAGAGTGGGCATTCATAAAGCTGAAGAGCTTATGTCAAGCTGTGGCATCAACCATCTGATCTATACTTAGCAAGGAGAAACTATCTTTAGGAGAGGCTATATTGAGGTCAGTAAAATCTATATAAACTCTTTAATCCCCATTGCTTTTCTTCACCAAAACTGGGTTGGCAACCCATTTGAGATAAGTCACTTCCTTGATAAACCCATTGCTAAGTAGCTTATCCACTTCTTTTCGTATGGTTTCATATCTTTCAGCATTGATAGGTCTCCGTCTTTGCTGTTTTGGCCGAGCTGTAGAATCTATATTGAGCGATGACAAACAATCCTGGGATTGATTCCCTCCATATTCCTATAATTTCAGGCAAACATATCTAAGTTGTTGCTAAAGAATTCTACAAGCATGGCCCAGATTGGTTGTTGTAATTAATACCCAATTCGAAGATCTCTTGGGGATATGTCCGAGCTGACCGGACGTTATCTAGTTCCTCGATGGTTCTGCTCCTTTGTCTTTTAAGTTGATTTTGGGATCTAATAATCCGAGGTCAGGCTCTCCCAAGTAGGCTATGTTTACTCAATGTTGGAATGAGACGTGGGAAACTTCAATTTTTGTAGGACAGTGAATAGCCCGATGACCTTTAGCAGCTTTCTTATTCCCTTTGATCTCCCTTGGGCCATGGGGGTGGGAAACTTGACGGAGTAATGATACACCAACACGATGTCCTTTAAGTCAAACAATAGCAATTATCCTATTATTGCATAAGGTGAGGTGGAGTCGAACACTACAAAATCAGTGTCGACGTGAACCCAATGGAGAGTGTTTCCAACCTTAGCAGTGAGTTCGATTTGTCCCTTTGCCAAGGTCAAGGCTTCGTTCAGCTCGATAATCACGTTAGGGTATGTTGCAAAAAATGAAGTGATATTCCCATCCACTTTAGAGCGTTGACATACAAAATGTTGATGGCGCTGTCAAAACACCTAGGGATGGATGTGGGTTTGCTTCTTTAGCTTTAACTGGCGGGCAGCTATCTTCAGGTCTTTAAAATACTTGTGAGCGATTTATATTTCAATCAAGTCAACTGAAATGGGTCTTTTCAATCGAGATTCCTTCAATTTTTCGTACTATTCATCTTAGAACATGTGCACACTCGATTGAGCTGGGCAGGTCAATATTGTATGATCGAACTTCAGTTTGATCTACTCAAACCAGACCTACTCCGATGGAGATAGGAAACTTTATGTAATAGTGATAAATTAAGGTTGTAGCCTTTAGTTTATAGAGTATAGGCCATCCTAAGATGGCATTAAAGTTGGATGGTAGGTAGACCACCATAAAATCACCAATGATTCTCCTCTGGAAGGGTACTTCTCCGAGCTCGATGATTATGGCGATCTGAGCTCAGGCTTCAATAGATATTTTTTTCTCGATCCCCATTCTTTCCAAGGTCTTCAAGTATTGCATGTTGACAAAAATTCCATTATCTATAAAGGTTTGTCTTATGCGGATTCCGACGATGGGCAAATGGTTATGACCAAAGTGTCTCTTTGATTTTGCGCCATACCTTAATAATTTTCTTCTAAAAATCCAAACCATTCCAAGTTCTTAGGGATACTAAGGTTAGGTTTTTGACGACCTACTTTATAGTTCTGTCACACCAAACATCTTTAGCTTGTCTCCGGCAATCTTTGCAAAAATCCTCTACACATTGGTTTCCACCTAACAACATTCTAATCAGCAATCACCTAAGGATTTTTGCCAAATGAACTGGTTAGCTTGGCAAGATGAGCAGCATGTCAACCTGAGGGGCATGTGTGGTGTGAATTGCTTCCTTCGGTCTGGGTACAAATTTCCTTAGCGACCTCGCCAGATCAATAGTTCAACTGTTCTTTTAGTTCTCGACAGTCATCTGTGTAGTGACTATTGTCCAATGAAATCTAGAGTACCTTTACTAATTAGTTCTAGGAAAAATTTTCTTAATGGATTGAGGTCGGCAAAAGACCTCATTGTTCCCTACTTTCATGAACACCTCCTCTAAAGAGGTGTTTAGATGATGGTACTAATAAAATCCTTTTCGATAAGGGCGAGGTTGATCGATATCTCTCTTCTTATTTCTGTACTTAGGCGTGAGCTTCTTATCTATCTTTGTGTCTTTAGGATGTGCTAAATGATTGTAATCAGCTTTTTCTTCCTCGTGATCTCCGATGACTTTGTGTCTTTAGGATGTGAGAATGATTGTAATTAGCCTTTTCTTCCTCATGATCTCCGATGTGCTTTTTCGCCCGACTTGGGAATTCATGATAGGTCCTAGGTCCATCTTGGTAGACTGACCACTAGAAATGTGTTTTCGGCCTTAGTCCGAAAAGGACAACCATAAGAATGGCATTGTCTGATATTTTTTCACCTCCATGGACTGTTTATTGAATCTATTGAGGTAACTTTTCAATGATTCACTACGCCCTTGTATAATACTCACGAAACGTTCCCTAAGTGTGGTTCAAGCTTTGGAGCCCATAAATTGAGACAGGAATTCCTAGCCAAGTCATTTTAATTTTTAATAGACCTCTGATGCGGCCTTCTAAACCACATTTGAGCTTTGTTCCCTAACGTCAACAAAAAAGAAAGGCACATGATGGCATCGCGACTCCTTGATGTTCCATCTAAAATGCATATTTGTCCAAATGGCTAAGAGGATATCCATCCCCATTGTAGCTGGAGATTTGAAACATTTTCAACCTTTTCAGGTAATGGCTCAGCTAGTGTGTTCTGTGAAAGTGGACTGGCAGCCAGTGAAGTAGTCTTCAGCGGATCTTTTATACTTAGCTTCCAGATCAGCTATATGTTTTTCCAATAAGATCATCTCAGGTTCGTCAATCTTTGGACTATCTCTTTTGGAAGGGTTGGTTCTCTTGCTTTCAAGTGATGGTGATCGTTGGAAACCCAATCTATCGAAAATGCTTCCAAACTTTCAGTTGAAGACCAATATCAACCATTTCTTTCAGAATGGATGTCAATTATATGGCATGTCTGATTAGAATCCAAACGCACACGTCTCTCGATTTTTGGAGATGTGTTAACACTTCAACTATCAAAGTATTTCAGATGATGCTATCAGATTAAGATCATTTCCACATACTCTACGAGATAGAGTACTTGAATGATTAGACTCATAACTTATTTCAAGTATCACCACTTGGAATGTCTTTGCTAAAAAGTTCTGCACAAAATTCTTTCCACAGGGTAGAAATATGACATATCCACGAATCATTTGATGACGCTTAGAACAGATTCAAGAACATACTGTGAAAGTGCCCTCATCACGGTATCAGTAAACGGATCCAGATCCAATATTTCTATGCAAGTCTATTTCCATTATACAAAAGAATAGTGGACTTTTCATCTAATGGCTCCTTATTTATGAAGACAATCGATGAATCGTTGGAACTGTTTAAGAGAGTAGCTACTACCATAGCCATGTGGGTCTCTGAGCAGGTTGTTCATAAGAAGGCACCAGGACTATGTGAAGTGGACACTTATACAACATTATCTGCTAAATTGACTCTTTGATTCGTAAGGTTAAGAATTTGTCACATTTAGCCAATGAAGTAGAGGCCAAGAAGCCAAGTTGTTATGAATGCGGGGCAGATCACATCACAGGAGACTGTACAATTCTTGCACAAGATCTTGAGCACGTGAAATATGTATAAGGAGGTCAGCGGCAACAAAATAACCAATACTCTAACACTTACAACCCAGGTTAGAAGAAGCATCCAAATGTTTTTGGAGTAATCAAAATCCCATTGAATTGCATGGTTATCAGTATCAGCAATTTGAGAAGATAATTCTTTTAAAAGAAATGTTTACCAAATTTATGGAAAAAATAGAGCACCGCCTGGAGGCAAACAATCAATTCATGAGAAGAACTGAGACAACCCTTCAAAATCAAATTGCTGCAATCAAGAACCTTGAAACTCTAATGGGACAGATGACTTGCTATGTCGGCAAAGCACTGACTACCCTGTCAAGCAATACTAAGACTAATCTCAAATAGAAAATAAGAGCCACAAATATTTTAGATAATGAAATAATTGAGGATTTGCCAGTGAAAACACAAAAGAAGAAGCTCAAATAGCAGTTTGTAAAATTCTTGGACATCTTCAGAAAACTTCATGTATATATCTCATTATTTGAGGCCATATCTCAAGTACCAATCTATGCAAAGTTTCCGAAGGAGATATTATCGAAGAAAAGAAAGCTCAACAAATTTGAGATTATCTTGCTAAATGAGGAGTGCAGTGCTACCTAAATGAGGAGTCTCAAAATACCTTAATCAACAGGAAATAATCATAATTTTAAAGCTTTATGTGATTCGGGATCAAGTATAAATCTAATGGCTCTTTTTATCTACAGGAAATTATGTTTATAAGATTTAAATGATACTACAATCTCTCCTCAATTGGCAAATCAATCAATCCAGCACCTAGAGGAGTGGTTGAGAATGTAGTCATTAAAATGGGCAAGTTCATATTTTCAGCAGCCTTTTTTTATCTTAGACATATAAGAATATTGGGAGGTATCACTGATCTTAGGTCGATCATTCTTATCTACAAGTCAAGCCATTATGGACATTGAATCAGATGAGCTAATCTTAAGGGAGATGATGAGCAAGAAAAAATTCAGGTTATATATCATTGTAGAAAAAAACTATCCCATAATGAGAAAAGTTAAAAAGTTAAAGAGGAAGAAATAAAGGATTACACAAAGTACCTACATAAGAAGGGAATAAATGGAATCATTGAAAACCTCAAGGATGAAGAAAGAGATTTTCAAATTTGAAGAATCGACAACGAGGTGGCAACGTTAAACATAGTATGAATTGTTTTGCTAGTGCAGCGCTTTGAACCTCAATGAGTAAATCACCCAAAAGTCAAGATCAGTCAATTTTTTTCCCTTGCATCGAAGTAAATGAACCTAAGATTAAGAAAAATACGGATTTGATCTAGATTTTCTCCCATTTATGTATTTGTATCGTAGATCGAAGGGATATTTTCATTTTCTTTCAAGAATTTTTCCTATTTTCTAGTATTTTACATGTCACGGCCTATAAATCGAGCACTTAATAGGAGGCAACCCATTTTTCTATCACTTTNATCTAGATTTTCTCCCATTTATGTATTTGTATCGTAGATCGAAGGGATATTTTCATTTTCTTTCTAGAATTTTTCCTATTTTCTAGTATTTTACATGTCACGGCCTATAAATCGAGCACTTAATAGGAGGCAACCCATTTTTCTATCACTTTCCACTTATTTTGATTAACTATTGCACTACAAGTAGTTTTAGGGATTGCATTAATTTAGAAACTCAAGCATTTAAATGGCTTTTAACACATTTTAGGTAGTATTTTAAGACTTGCATTAGTAACTTAGGTATTTTTTTTCTTATTGAGTTCATTATGCTTAAGCTCATCTTTAATATTCTAGCATTATATTGAGCTTACATTGATATGATATGTATTATTAAGGTTGCACCTAGATTTCAATCTCCAAACCAATTTGGAGGACCTATCTTTTCCTAGTTATAGGATTTTTGGAAGGATGCACAATCTGTTAGATAGTTTTTCTAAAAGTTAGAAAATTGAAATTCTTCTTGGTTTGAATTCATTGCAAATATTTAAACCATATATATTATCATTAATATTTATTTTGAATCCTTGAAATAGAAATTTAAAGCCTAGCAATAAGGATAAGCTGTGTTTGTCATGATGTTTACCAACTAGACTAGCTTGATCCTTTTACCTATCTATATTTTCCCCTAGAGAGTTTCTGATTTTTACTCATTTATTTTGATTATTTTTGCTTTTACATTTGAAACAGTGTAATTTTTAGTTTGAGGTGGGCTAAGTAGGATACTTAGGATAAATATTTGCTTTTCAACCGCTAATCAGGTTGTATAGCCATTTAATTTTAAAAAAATGTTTTAGAATTTTTTTTTGAAAAAACTCAAAAATAGTGTCTAGTTTAGCGTTGAATGCCTACCGCCGATGATGATATCTATTCATTTGAATTGAGTACAACTTTAGCTAGAATACTGGACAACACTATAATATGTGTTTTTACTTGAGTACTTATCCATGTTAGACTTGATTACATGTGCACATAGCCATTATTGACTAATTACTTATGTTTGGACACGATTTGATTTTGTGGACTTAATTGTTGATGTTATTGACCTAGGTTTGAATAGAATCCACAAATTCTTAACATAGAAATCAAACTGCTAAAAAACAATTTGGGTTGGGAGTGTTTGATGGTTTGGAGTTCTTGGACCAGATCTTTGGTTGAAGGAGTCTATAACGGGCACTAACTATTTTTCAAAATTTGAATTCCATATCAATAGAAAATGTGATATATTTTATACTTCTCTTAATTGAGTTTTCATAACTCGAATGATTAAACCTATGAAGGTATCTAAAAATATGGTGCCCTATAGTCATCTGACTTTTGAATCATTGGTCAAGCTTGTTATAGGAGTCATTTAAAAAGTTTAATGGAGAGATGTCTTCCACATAAGATATAAAAATGAAGAAAAGAAAGTATTATACATCCTGTATTTCTCTTTGTAGCATTTATGACTCGAGTAATTAAGTTTTAAACATATCTAAAACTTGATGTCCTATAGTCATATGATTTGAGAGTCATCAGCCTAAAACTCGCTACAAATATCATTTAAAAAGCTTAAAAGAGAGAAGTCTTACATAGGAAATGTCGAAAATAATGAAAAAAAAATTATATTATCAAAAGCGATGTGCTCAATGGGGACTTTAAGATTTGAATTCTATAGACTGGCAGTGTAATTTTGAGAAATACTTATCATCTCTCCTATATGAGCACAAGTTTCTAATTCTGATCACTATGTGAAAAATGCATTATAATGATTCTCAGGAACCTACATGTTCTAGAAATACCTTAGGATTGGAGATAAAAGCATTAGGAGTGATCTTGCATGAGAGATATGAGGAAAAACTAACCACAAGAGAATTGAGATTGTGAGTATATCAACAACACTAATTTGGTTGTGTTCTAGTATTGGTGTGAGTTCATTGTTGGCTAATCACACACATTGGCAGTCGAGTATAGAAAAAGTAAAAATTTATTTTGAATGTTGTTTAGAACTTTCTAAAGTGCAGCTTAAATTTGAACATTAGATATATGGGAAGCAGCTCATCATTGATTATGTTACTTTTGATTTGTAGTAATATGGTTTATGCAAAAGTTTTCTTTTGTTTTGATCGAGGACAAACAAATGTTTTACTTTGGGGGTGTTTGATAAGTACGTTTTGTGCACTTATTCGAGCCAAATTACTAAGCTTTTTATGTTGTCAAAATGTGAAATGTTACTTAACTTAGATTAAAGTTCTCTTGTTTCAGTTTTGGACCCGTTCATGCACAAATGAAAAAAGAAATAGGGATGAATTGATTATTGGATGGAAGGTTTTGAGGACTAATGTGCACATGAGAAGAAGGTCAAAGATAAAAATTGGCATAATTTGTAGTGGAGGACCAAAATAGAAGAAAGAATGAAGAAAATGACTAAAAAGTGAATTTTGGAAGTTATTATAAGTGGACACCCGTCGAGTTATAATAGTCAGGGGACCGTTCAACTTGAAGTTTCAAAAGCAGGGACGAAATAATGTGCCTAAGCTACCACTCGGTTTTCAACTGGGCACCCGCCCAAGCCAATTGCAACAATGGTCTATTTTTCGTTTCAAATTCTTTTCCAGCAATGACTCTTTATCTTGGGTTGATTACTAGACGCTTTTGAAGACTTTTTGGATGTGTCACTATGGTTGATTATAATCTTAAAGTTTTGAGTATAACAAAGTTAATCTTGTTTACTAATAAATTGAATTTATGTGATTATAATTTTTCTAAGCATACGATTGAAATTTTATCGATGGTCATCAAAAGATCAAAAGCTATAGTCACAAATTGGACTCATAGAAGATGTTAAGATCAAAATCACACATTCTAAAATTTAAGAGCCAAACTTTGAGCGGAACAAAGACTTGATTTCTTAGATAAATTGTCCAACACGTTGATATTTAGCAATGAATGCTTAAGCTCAAAATCTTTCGATACATTAAAAACAATTTTGTGCATCAAAAGTCATTATAATGCAATGTTTTGATCAAATATAAAAATGACTTTTATAATGATATTTGAACTTGAGAAATAGTTTTTATTTTGAAAAGTTAGTTAAAATACTTTATAAAAGTCCATGGCCTTCAAAACCTTCTAATCAAATCAAACGGGTAAAAATGTAAAAAGATCGAAACTGCCAAGCGGTCGACCGGAAGTTTCCAACAGTCCAAATTTTGACCATTCCAACCTCTAATTTGTACTGTACAAACGACTATATTAGTCATTCAGATAAAATGTGGTCAACCGGACGAGTCATGCTAACTCACATATTTTTTAACGTTTTGAACTCTATAAATACATATACTTCTTACATTCATTATAACATTTTTCAAGAGTATCAAAGTGAGATTCCTTTTGAAAGATCTTTTTAAACTTACATTCACATTCATTTAATTTATTCTTCGTATCAAAAATTTTGATCGATACAAAATTTTTAATCATCATCTTCATAAGTTTTTCATCTCTCTTTTTATACTTAACTTATTTCTATTACTCATAAAAGAGATAAATATTTTAAAGAATATCTTCGAACTTACATTGCATATATTTCTTTTACTTCTTTATATTGAAAACTTTGATTACTTGAATCAAACTTGTAAAATCATCATATTCATCAAAGTTTTTCATCTCTTTCTTGGTACTTAACTTAGTAAAATCATTCATTAAAAGAGAGATATACATTTTGACAAGATTTTTGAATTTACATTATATTTATTTCTTTTTCATCTTCTCATTGAATCAAATTTCTAATTATCATATACATCAAAGTTTTTAATCTAACGCTTGAGCTATCGTTTATTTCTATTCATTGAAGTGTTAGCATCTTTTAATACTTAATTCAATTTTATAATTTATTAAGAGAGATTTTTCATTATAAAATCATTTAATCTAAATTTGTAGGTCGTATTGAGGTCCCGTGAAATCTTAATAGTATAAGGATTAGTGCTCTTTATTGTAAATTACTGTATGAGTCATATTGAGATCTCGCAAAGCTCAATAGTGTGGTCATATTAAGGTCATGTATAGCTCAATATTGTATAATGATCGTTGTTCCTTCTTTATAAATCATTGAAAACTTTGTATATGGTGGATTGCACCATAAGTTAATCAATATAATGAAAAGATATTGCTTGTGCTGAAGAGGTTGGTAACGGAGGACATAGATTATTGTTTTGAATCGAACCTCCACAATTATATCGTTTGCATCATCTCTCCCTATTACTAATTGATTTCATGTTTGCGTTTATTATTTGAATTAATCTATTTAGTCTTTACTCGCTTGAATTTATATTAATTATTCAAAAAAATTTAAAAATCAATTCATCCCCTACTTGGTTAGTTATTCTTGGGCTATCATATTGACGACTACGATTGCTTGAGATAATTTGAACGACTTTGATTGTTTCTGACATAATACAACGGTTTCCGCCTTCCGTTTTGAATCTATAAATTGGTCATTCTTTTTCTTCATTTTTCTTTCTTGTTGGGCTTAACTTTGGTAATTATATATCTCGCCTTCTTTCGTCTTTTTTTCAAAATCATTCCTTAAATATATGTAGGGCAGTCAATAGATTGGATTTTGATCTGAAATCCGATAAAATTAAAAGGAGATGAATTTAAGGTCTCATTCTGATAACTCGATCAAGATCCGAATCCAATAACCCGTTAACTAAATTCTTCTTATGGATATAGGTCAATCTGATCCGATTTGTTATAATAACATAATTTATATATTATCGCATAATTTATTACACGTAATTTTTTTTTTCATTTTGAAATTTGTATTATACTTTATACATAATTTTTAAATTATAAATAATAGTAGATAATAATATAATATTGTTAATTGAAATATTTGGAGAGTTTTAATTTTTTATTATTTAAAATAAGATAATAAAATAATAAATCTATTTTATAAATTAAACAACCAAAAGGGCCAACAGTTGGAGTTATTTTCATTGTTCGCAACTTCCCACTTCCTTCTTCCCACATCGGATACTCACTAGAATATTATGGAATTTGCACTCTATAAATAAGTGCGCCGAACATTGGGTAAAAATATATATGGGCCTTTTAATTCTAGAGCTTAGAAGTTGACTAATATAAAAAATTTATATTTTTAATTTCTTAAATTTCGAATCCGATATCTGATAACATAGCAAATCGAATATCCGTTGGATTATTGAATCAGATCGAATCTGATATGAGCATATCAGATCCATATACATCCCTAGGTATATGTTTAGCCCTCATCTTGCTTATGTGTTTAAGCTTTATACTTGTGTGTGTGTGTGTGTATGTGTGTGTGTGTGTGTGATGTCTTCCTAAAGTACTCTCAAAATATGTCCTATGATTCTGACACTGAGAATTCTAGACTGAGGGATGATCCACCTAGTGCTTCTTCTTCTGTAGAAGTACTGTATACTTAGATGTTGCCTTACTCTATAGTCACTTATTCTAATAATTGTATTAACCAAGAACTTCTTAGGCAAGAAAACTTCAAAAATTTTACCAATCTTACCAATAGGGATTTGATTGAAATTCGGGATCGATTTAGCATCCTTGTTGATACAGAATTATTATATTCTAGACAATTTCAAACCACGGACTGTCCCCTTCATGATTGTATAGCTATCCATATAAATTCAATGAACATAGGACTTAAGAGACATTTTCCATCACTTCTTTCGCAAGGCTCTTTCTTCTTTTAACATTACTCATACCCAACTTATTAAATGGATGGTCTTACATGGTTGGGTAGTTTTTGTTGTTGTGGAATTCAGGGAGTTTAGAGGAGAAGCTTTTTATCAGGAGTGTTTTGATCCATTTATTATCCAGTGAAAGCATGAAATAAAGCGAACCCTCAAAAAGGGTATTACTACGTTTCTCATCGCTCTAGGATATGCCCAAAATTTGTAATTACTCCCAATAAGGTGTATAACTGGAAGGAGAGTTTTTTCTTTGTCCGACGCAACTGGAAGTTCTTACCTAATGATCCTAATCCTTCGGCTGTTATGCCTTGATTCTATGATGAATACGATAAGCGTTAATTCTCCATTTGTTTTTCTAAACTTTGACATTATCTCACCTTGGTAGGTGTAGGTTAGCAACCAAGCTCCCTCTGAGGTCAAGCTCTGAGCGATCTTTGTGTCATAGCAACACCAATTTTTAGCTTAAGTTCTGAGGCTTGCGAGACTAAAAGATTGCTGAATCCTGTCAACTCAAATTTTTATAACGTTGACATTCAAACTTCCATGGGCGAGTTTATGCTTTTAGGTTTTTTGTCTTTAATTTTCTTGCATAATTTTTTAGGCAGCTTCGACTTTTTCCTTTTATTTTGCAGTACAAATTGATTTTAATGCGAACCGCCTGTCCGGTCTTCAAGCGCCGAAGATTTCAGTACCTTCCTCACTCCAGGATTTAACTTTCGAAAGGTCTGAGGAGGCTAGCAATGTTCCTCTATGGGTGGTCGAGGATATGACCAAAGGACCATTGCCCTCATAGGGGTCATGGGATCGAAGTCACCTTTTACTACTTCAGTTCAAGGGTTTTTGCCCTTGGAGACCATGCCTCATTCGCTCGTTCTCGTCAGGGATCCTTCCAAAGATGAGAAAAATGTCAAGTAGGTCCGAGCAAGTTTCATATCCTAAAATCTTTTATTCTCCTAGAGAATCTAAGCCAAATTTCAAGTCTTTGTCAACCCTCGTCTGAATGAAGAGTTAGTTTCAGGGGTTCTATCCACGCTACTCCTTTCGTTTCTCAAACTGTAAGATCTACATTTACTTATTATAATCAATCGTGAGAGAAACTAGCAGAGTATCTTACCCCAACACAAAGGGAATAATGATTTGTGCTCATCTGATGCGAGCTGCAGTACTACACCATGACCAGGAAGCGGAGTATAAAATCTACATTTTGTAGGCTGATAGTTTGGATAAGAAAGTTCAGTCCTTAGAAAAGAGGAGGGACACTCTTCAAAGGAAATTGGATGATGTTGAGAAGGAGAAAACTAAATATAAAGAGATGTGCAAAAGTGTTGAGACTTGTGCTAATAAGGAGGCTACTCTGTTAACCGATATCAAGAGGGTCACTAAAGACTTGGAGCAGGGTAAGTTGAACCATCAAATCTATGCTTCGATGGTTGATCGTGAGGTTCCCAAGCTTAAGGAGCAGCTTTAGATGGCAAATGTTGAGCAATTCCTTATCGCCAAAGATCTTGAGAGTGCAAGGAATAAAATGATTTTACATCGTAATGAATTGGGAAGTTGCGAGACAAAGCTTACTATCGCGGCTTGTTGAGGAGAATGATCATAAGACCAAGCTTATCGAAAAAGTCATGCAAGAAATGAGTAATAAGATTCTTTACATTATTAGGAGCTTTAATCCGAATGGAATATGGATTTTTTGGAGGCCCGTGAAGATGTTGAAGATACCTTATCCTCGAGGTTCCTCTATTGGCCTCTGATGCTCTAAATATTCTATCCATTTTTGTCGAACCTCCCCTGCCCATAGATTTGCAGGCTATTCCTCCAAGTCAGGTTGCTGTTATTACTGACCTACCCAACGATCCTACTCTTGCTCATATTCCTTCCTCCAAATCGAATGTCCCTCTAAGGGTAATTTTCAAATTAACCAGTAGGGTATGGCTTTTGGAAATCTTCAGCCTCTGGCTTGTGGAATCACTTATTTATTCAAACTCGCATTACTTTATTCGTTTGGCTTTTAGTCATGCTTCACATAAGCGTATTTAATCAATTCCTTGTGTTAAAAACACAACTTACAAAATATTACCATTCATTCAATATTCATTTCAATTGAAAAAGAACAAATGATCACGATCATGACTTTTGTCATGACTTTTCGCCATACAAGTATCTCGTGCGTAGTTCCAATGATTTTTTCTCATGACATCAAACTTTCATGTGGGCAGATTCACCCTTCCTAGTTGACTTTTGGGGGGTGTAATTTAGTCCCCGTATTTCTTGAAGGAATGCACCTCGCCTTTGGTTAGAATTTTGTTGTAGGCAAAAACAGACTCGCCTTTGATCAAAATTTTACTATATGTGAAAAGAAGCTCTCCTTTCATCTTTCTTTTGTTCTCATCAGAGTTCTCACTATTGTGATCTTGCTTTAGGTCCAATCTTGGTTTAACGGTTTCAATATTCATACTTTCCCTAGTACGTGCGAGGTTATCCTTACTGAAAGGTAGGTTTTTCAACTTAAACTTCACAGCATCGAATACTTGCTTTCCTAAATAAGAATTTTCAAGTATGTCCTTGTTTTCTACCATCAATATGGTATTAAATGAGGGTTCTTTCCTCAAGAAGCTGGGATAGCATTTGTGCACAGACGCTTCCCTATAATTCTATTATAAACAGATCTACAGTGCATGATCAGAAAGTCCAATATAGTTGGCTCTTTCCCCAACTCAATATTAAAGTAACATGTCCCCTTGAGACTAAGCTCTCACCAGTGAAACCGTTCAAGGGTTCGACCATGGTACCCAAAGGTAATCAACATGCATCTGATCAAAATTACTTCCAAACAGAATATTTACAGAGTTACCATTATCCACCAGCATATTGTTAGCGTTTACTGCTCACACTACCAATGCATCACAGTGGGGATATTTGATTCCATGTTCATCATCATTATTAAACGTAATTGGAAGAGATGCAGTTTAGGATTACCTCGAATATCAAAATTCTCCAATGTGGGCTTTTTAGTTGCTCGAGCATAGTTTCTCTGGGCATTCATTATCTTTTCGCCGACGTAGGGGCCCCCAATCGTAGTATAGATTTCCCTTATTGGAGGTCGGGAGTGTAGGACATTCGCAAAGCATTCATCCATGTTATGGTCCCTAATGCGATGGATTTTGCTGAACTTCACCTTCTGATTTTTAGATGATGGATGTGTTCCATCTGTAATCTACGAGAGGACTGGAGAGATTTCACGCACTTTGTCCTTGGGCTCGTCGAAATGCAGGTACTATAGTTTTAGCAGTCTGGATGCATATGTCGAAGCTTTCCCCTTGAGAGCTCGGCTTTGCTCTATCTTCTTTCGATTTTCAATGATATCCTCCATCTAGATCTTTTTGTATATTAGATTTACCAGCTGATGGTAGGAGGTTGGATTTTAATTGTAGACGTCCCGTCAGAAAGGAGTTTCCATTAACTAATTATTCCATAATGTGTCCCTAGCCTTTACATCAGATATGGTCTCACAAGCAACCAATTCAGCACTAAATCGTACTAAGTAGCTTTTAAAATCTTTCCTTCCTCCTGCTTCATATAATTCAATCTTGTAGTCGGTGCATATCTCATCCTGTTTCTGATGAAAGGCCACGGAATGCCTATCTCAACTATGGCCAGCTCTCAATCGAGCCTAATGATACCTTATTATACCCCTACTTAGCAGGTCCATCCAATGTCAAATGGAAGCCTTGACACTTGAGTACGGGGGCTCACCTTATTTAGCATTATTTGCGTCAAATACTCGCACAGATGGTACATCAGATCACCCTTTCTACTGTATTTTTTTATTACAAGTCGGACAAATTTATCTTGAATTGGCTCTTCTTTAATTTCTTTTAAGAATGGCAAGTGGTCATCGTCAACATCCAGCTTATATGATCTTAATGGCAGGTCTTCATATTTCTTATACACAGGAGTGTTATAAAAAGTGTTGATTAGGCTTTCCACTCTCCAACCATCACAATAATAGCATTGGTTGTTCTTCATGTCATGAGAGTTCACCTCATCTGCAAGCCTTTCCAAGGCAGGTTTATTCATACACCACTCCTTCGACTTCCTTTCCAACATACTATCGTAGGTTTTTAATACCTGTAGGTTGCCACTGTTTTGTAGAAAAAAGCAGGTGATATGCTTCAATTCATTCTCATCGGATTCACCTTGCAAACACGCTCCCGAATTTTAAACCTTGCACGTAGAGATGCATTCTCTGCTGTTAGTTTCTTGAGGCTTTCCATTATTTCTTATATGATTTTCGATGTGGACATTTTCTTCCGTAAGTGACTGTGTTGAGTGGGAGAAATGTCGACCTAAAACATTGTTAGTGTTTCTTCCTACTGTCTCTTCGAATTCACATCATTTTTCAATGGATCATTGTTGGTTGTTATGATGATCTTGCCCTTCAACTTCCAGCGCTTTCATTTCCTCCGAATTTACGTCTATTTGGCTCTTTTTTCTTCTTTCTTATTTTTTCTTTTTTCTTTTTTTTCCTTTTTTGCATATTTCAAGGATTTCTCAACTTTAATGGATGGATTCGTGGTTTTTCATGCTCAAATTCCAATAGGCGACGACAATTTGTTGACTACAGATTTATAATTAACAATTTTTTCTTACCTAACCAATATTTTATGCACCTATACTACCGATTTTGATGCTGAGGAGTAATAGGGGCAATTGCTATTTGATTGGGATATATTTGAATTTCATGCTTTCCTTCTCTTGGACAGGAGTATTTATAGATTTCCTTGAAGGCTTTAGAGCAATTGAGTCATTCTAAAAAAACAATAGGTGACAGTCGCCTAGTGATCGATTGATAACTGTTATGTTATTCATTCGCGTGTTATTCATTGGAATAGAGGTAGTGCTTTTTAAACACTTGCCTTGTGTGTTTCAAAAACGATTTCTGTCACGCTGGAAGGGGGATAATTCACCCTTTTCTTCAGAGAACTTCTTAGCTTTTATTACCCTTGCCTATCTTTAGTCTTAGCCCAATGGCTCTGGTTTGTCTCAATTTGCAAATTGTCGTTGCATTTCCTTTTAATGCTAGAAATTGCAATATATGGCTAAACCCCTTCAAGTAATGGCACAGAGTACACATACATGTGTGCATCAAGTTTTTGAAAACAAACTTGTTCTTTTACAAATTACAACGAGCTCCGTCTTCAACTTAGATTTTTTATTTTATTTTTCCTGGACACTTCTGTGGATGTAAATGGCCTGATTGATAATGGAGCAGAAGTGGTTTTTTTTGGGCGGTTGAATGGCACTCTGTCTACTTGATATTTATTACATTTTGGTTAATTTTTTTCAGATGCCACAAAACTAAATGAACCGTTGACAAATTTCTGGTTGAAGGCAGGCAGGAACTGCATTATGTTCCTTTGAATTTGCATCTATCACAATGGTGGTGTAAAAAGGCTAGCAGATATCCTTCTCGTCATCAGCAGCTGTTTTCTGTAAACTAAAGATGGAATATTGCACATAGATTTGTGTACAATATTCAGAAAGCTTCTTAGTACATGCGAGTCTTATCATTGTCAATCTTGAACAATTGCACGGACGTATCATGTCTAGAATGCCACATAGCCATAACAGGTTGTACAGCTGAAAAGTAGATAAAACAAGACCAAAAATGCAATCCTTGTAACAAATATCAGGCGGGGATGATTTCAAAGAGTTGGCACATGCTTCCAAAAACAAAAAGACTTGCACATAAACTAGCAATTCAAAAGCAGACAGAATCTGTTTACTGTATTTTTAAAATCCTATTAACATCATAATCCATAGGAAATTACAGATGGGCAGTACATCCCCATATAGACAACTATAGTCCCAAAAAGTCAGTTTAAACCTTAATCCTGCCACGGAAAACTTATGTAACCCAAAACCCTCCTCCAACGCCCAACGGAACTTGATTCCAGGCCAATAGGTCATCAAAAAAAAAAAAAAAATTGGGGAAGGTTGTAATGAAGAAAAAGACACAAGGTGAGAGAACGAGATAGCAGATTAAGTAATCATTTTTTGTTTAACCCTTGTTGCCTCTTCTCTTCTTGCCCACGTTGGGAGCCAATGTGCGAGTCTCTTCACCAGCAGCACTCTTTCGCTTGTTTCTTCTTTTGGGCATTTCACCTCTGGCCACATCAGCTTCTTGGTCATCACTGAGAGCATCATGCCTGTCTGGGGCTTCCTTTCCGATAGGTGGCTGGGGGTCGGTGTCGGTCAAAGGTTTACTGCCTTCTTTCTCATCCTTCTCTTCCTTTGGAATTTCTGCACTTGCATCACAGTTCTTATTTTCAGCACCAATGTTTGATTTTCCATCTGTGCCATCAGTTTCTTTCCCCATGTCCACTTCTATACATGCATCAGTTTCATCACACAATTCATCATCTTCCTCATCTGCACCATCATCAATTTCTTCAGATTCCACGTTTTCCTCCTTCATCTGGCTCTGTAGTGATTCAATCAAATTCATCAACTCCCTATTGACCTGTTACAAAATCATATTTTGGTGAGTTCACATTTCTGATTCATACATTTCGAAATAAATATTCCTTGCACAAATGACTCAAAATGAATATATGACCCCAATTGCATGGACAGTCAACTCTAATTTGCTCACTTAAGAAAACTAGGGGAACAATATGTTTCTCGCATACATAAGGTGTTGTACTTTATAGCAACACTTCAAAATTTACATGATAAAAAAATTCGGCTATTTGTACCTGGGGATTCTGAAGGAAATCAGACACATCATTAGTGCAAGATGGGCATTTCATAACATTTTTTTGTGTTCGGAGTGTCCTTGTACCTCCACATGTCCTCTGCTTAATAAAAGATTGGCCAGCAAAGGCATTCTCTAAGCACGCCTTGCAGAAGTTATGAGCACAAGGAGTAGTAAGTGGAAGAACCATTACTTTCCGGCAGATGAGGCAGCCAAACTCTGTATCATGAGTTGCAGTCTTGAGAAACACGATACGTATACATAAAGATTATGAAGCCGTATTCACACATGCTGCAATTCAGAAACCTCCCCATGGGATAGCTTTTAATTCCAAAGAAATGCAAATGTAACAAGAAGAATACCTTTCAAAAGCCTTTCTTTAACTGACTCGTTTCCTTTTTGACGTCTTGCTCTCTTTTTGCTCTTACCTTCCTCATCATAAACATCAGGAATTTTACGACTTTCCGGAGGAGGCTTTCTCCAAATCCAACAACCCTGTCCCTCCTGTGTATTGCAAAAAGTAGACAGCTGAGATGGCTAGAAAATTGAATATCTCAAGAAGTAGCATCTTAATTCTTAAAAGGAATTAAACAGATCTGAATGGCCACGGGACAACAGATTCATGCAGATGTCACCACACAATATAAAAGAAATTTGGTAAAGATAAACCATAAGTGAAGAATATAGCTTCTGACATCGAAATCCCAGGCAGGACTCTTTTTTCTCTCTGTAATGTCAGTAGCATGCTTCAATTCCTCGACAGCAGGCAGCTCTCTTGGGCAATCACCATGATTGTCACTGGAGAAAATAATGATAAATTATAAACTAAGCATGCAAAAAAGGTTGCATGTAGGAGGTGGATGATGGTGCAATGCTAGAAATAGTAAACCTTGTCCATGGTGCAGGATCATTATCACAACGTACGAACAGATAACGACACACCTTAAATCCCTATATCAAGTGAAAGGAAAGCATTCAGAACATATTGAGCACAAAAAGGTGACAAATTCTTTCAGAAGCAAATCCCTACTTGAATTCCAGCCTTGCGCCAACATTTTTCAATCCTATATATCCCATCATAACGTACACCTTCCTGAGGCGCATAAGAAGAACGTTTCTCCTTATGAGACCTGCCCATTAAAAAAATAGATAAAGTATAAGATTAAGGACAGGCAATAGGAAACAAAAAGGAAAAGACTAATCTTCTAAACCACCAAGTGATACCTTTGTTGAAATCGATAGCCAAAAAAACAACTTACAAGATACATTAACCTAGTAATGGAGGCACTAATTGAGCATTTCACTGTAGGACATATAGTCATGTGTTGTCTGCACATAACTGGGAGCATTTAAAGGTTTTAATGAAAACCTAAGATCACCAAATGGAGTAATTCGCAAGCAAATAAAATAATGCTAGACCTAATTCCAGAAGAGGATATATTAGTTCCATTTTCTATTATCAGATCCATGTGGAAATAAAAAGCTGCATTGGAAAAAAAAAATAGAAGAATAGTCTGACATTCTCTTGCCCTTTTAAAGATTTAGCGTTTTCCAAGCCAATAAATGCAATCCTTTGAAAGTAAGCATCATATATGGCAAAGCGCACACAGCTACAGACTCTTACTTGAATGGACACGAGAACGAGAGAAGGAACCTAGTCAATGTCATATCACCAACATTCATTTGCTCTCATAAATAAGACTTCATAAATCTAACACCATATGATGGGCAAGCCCACACATTCTAGCAAACTATTAAAATGTACTTTTCCTTGATCCGTTATGAATATATAGGGTGAAATACATGACACTCATTTATATTCTTAATTGCTTTTCAAATAGAAATATCAGAATACCTTACAACTCGGACAGGATAACCATTTTTGCAACTAACTCGTAAGGCTTCATTGCTTTTATCAAACTTCTGGTCAAATGACTGTTTCTTGTTTGTCCTTTTATTCCCACTAAGGTCTCTTCCACCACTGCCACCAGCAATCAAGAAAACAAATTAGAAAGAGAAATATCCAAGGGGATTTGCCCAGATTGAAAAATTGTAATGAATCAATGAGCAAAAGGTGGTGAATGTATGGACAGCCATGAATGCACATCATTAGCAATTTATAATATGTTGATTTAACTTCAGGTGCATTCGCAGTGATTCTTTCCATGACAGGAAAAGCATGTTTGGAGTCATTAAGAAGCAACTCGAATGGGGCATTAAACATCATCAATATTGCTCCTCAATTGTGACAAACTCAGTGACACTTCAACCATATAAAAGAACTAGTATGGTAAAATTAGTGTAAATTTTTCAATCAGATAAAACCTTAAAGCATTCCAATCAGCCAAAATCATGTGTCACCTATATGGAAAGTATTCAGAACACGACGACACAAAAATAGTTAGGTACATGAGTTCCACGAAATCTAAGTAATATTCATCGATACCAAAGTGAATACAAAAAGATGAAACAGAAGACCGAAAAATTCACATGGTTCAGTCATATTGGTCTACATCCAGACAGCAATAAAACCAAGTGAAACACAGAGAATTTGGTCGGTATATTACACTAAACGCAGCACAGCACAAATTGACAGCATTGGAGTATACCTTCCAGTATAAAGAAACCATTCGCCATGGTCCTCATCGTCTTCATAACCTCCTGATAGTGCAACAGACTGTGCTCCATATTCTGACTGCCCAGCAATCCCGGCAACATGGGTAAAGTGAGCGCCCCACTGCCTGCATTCCATCCTATCTTCCCAGGTCTCACCAACCAACACGCCCAAATTTCTTTCTGGATCATGCTCTGCTGTAATTGGACCAAAATGATCAAGAGGAACTGTAACAAAAATCTTCCCACTGCAGGCATTAGCCTTTCCAGATTTTTTTGCTCGCTCGGTGGTGTATGCTTTGTCGGGTCGATCTTTGTTGTGAACAAAATGGTTGACCCTTGGAACACCCCCTGAAACATTAGACTGGGACATTTTGGCATTTCGAATGGCCATAACAATAGCAGAGTTTATACGGGGTTCCCTTGCCATCTTGGATGGAATCACCTTGCGACAAATGGCACAAGTGAGCTTCCCCTGACCTACCCATTTCTGGAAGCACTTCAAGCAAAAATTATGGCCACATGGTGTCTAAAGCAAGAATGAGAGAGCTATGTTAATTCCAATCTCTAAAAACCAGTTTAAATATTTTGAACCCTTTCTTAAGCGAGATAATTATATATTTATTTACAAAACAGTCAAATTCATCCATTCAATTATAAAAAACTAGGTTAACATTTAATGCCTCTAACTAATATATTGGTAGACAAAAAAGGCATAAAAGGTTTCTATATCAATTTAGGATGAGGCTTTGTCGAGTTCGCTGTAAACATTTTCATTATAACCCTAATCTGGAAATCAAACCATAATGAGCATTTACTCAGCTATAGAGGACGTGGTGGAGCAATATTAAACCCACCATGAGTTAGCTGGAAGAATCAGAATTTCCTGAAACAGAACATGCACAACAGAAACCTGATTACTTGTGACTAATAAAAGACCTGGGGATTCTTGTCCACGTGTTAAGAGTATGACAATCATATTTACTTCCTGGAGAAAAGTCATCCTTTATATCTATGTAATATGAATAATACCAATAAACACCGATACAGTCCACATCAGACAATTGTCACAAAAGATATCTTCTGCTTACAGGAAACAAAAAGAATTGCAGTAGGTTGTGTAGGAATGGATGTAACAATCAATCCATGCAAGTATTTGTACACATACATACAAAGATGGACTTTTTTCTGAATCCATTTTTTCACGTGACCCTTTCCATTCATTCAAGAACCTTCAATACAAGTACATGAACAATGGGACCAATTCAGTTACTCAGTGCACGAAAGTGAGAAAGATTGCTATACATGATCTCACATTAAGTGACTTGCCTTAATATAAGTCTAGAAAACAGGTTGTAAAGCTAAATATGAATGTTACAACTATATTCAGCAATGGCCATTAATGTCAAATGACAATTCAATAAAAATCATTTGGTCCCAAAGTAGAAACAAAGAAGTAAATGATTGCAGTAAAATACAGGGAATTTCCATGAACGTAAATCCAATGTTATCCAAATTGAGGCATGCAAAATTGCAGATATGAATTCATCAATATCCTTAGTTTCATTTAAGCATTCACGCTTATGATGACAGTAATCAAATTAAAAGTAATCTCGATTAGATACAAAACTATTCACTCAAAGAAAAAGTCACTGTACCATTGTGAAACAAGGACTTATCCACTGTTCTCACACTAAATTACACTCCAATTCCAAAATTCGAAGCTTGTGACCAATCAAGTATTATGAGAACTCAAGTAGTTTGCATTTTTTCCCCATTTGATGATCACACACAAATGCCTAATTCCAAAATAAAAATATTGGATACAGATAGAAACTGGGAAAATAGAAACCCATTTCCTTGAAATAGTAAAATGGAAAGGGGGAAAAGAATCCGGTTGACAAACATCGTTTGAGGATATCATGGTCAACTCCGAGTACAATTTTAAAAATACACCCTGCTCAAAAGCGCATATTCTCCACATCAAAGTCAAGCGATGTCAATATGCATAAAGTAAAAAGTTTACTGGATCATACATAACTACCTAAACACCAAGACAAACATGTTCGCACAGAAATGTGAATTCATAGAGAGAGAAACCATACAGAGACAGGTCTATCGAGAAGCTGCATGCAGATGGAGCAGTTGAGCTTGTCGCCGAGAATGGCCAAACCCTCGTTAGTCCCGCCATTGGACTTCTTTTGTTCCTGATTCGGGCCCTCCGGAGATGCTGATTTAGCTTCTCCGCTCAGCAGCTCCTGGCGTCGCTTTGCCTTCTCGCGATCAGTCAGCGACGGATTGGACTCGATCGCCCGGATCTTCTCCACCAGGTCTCCGCCGGAGATCGACAACTTGACGGTGGCACCACCCGTTGGATCGGCGGTAAAGGAGCAGTCTGGACACTCCCACTGGGCAGCATCGGCTAGGGTTTTGAGAGGGACGGAGAGGCAAGTGCTGTGCCAGGGAGTGACACAAGTTTTGCAGTTGAGGGTCTCGCCATCAGGTGCCTTCTTATTGCACACCATGCAGACTCCCTCGGCGTCGCAGGGGAGGTCTCTGACGTTGGCCATTGGTGATTGCTGCTACCTGCCGAAGAATGGATATTGTGTAAAGAGTAAAGTGAAATGGGAATGAAGGGCTCAGTCGGCGAGGAGACTGTTTAAATATGGGGGTTGGGGGTGGGTGGGGTGGTTAGGGTGGCGAGATATAGGGAGGTGTTTGGCGGGGACTTGAAAAGAGAGTAAATTTAGGGAAAGGTGGGAACTTTTTGATTTTTTGCTAATTTCCCTCTACCACGCCTTGGATATTTCAAATCCTAAAATGGTTTTTTATTGAATTTTGACTCTTTTTACAATATAAAATAATCAGCCAAAAATACTCAAATAAAATCAAAGCACGATCCATCGATCTATACCAAGTATAGAATCAATTTGATCAAATTTTTATTTGTCAGAAAGTAATAAATTGCATATTTCTATAAGCTAGAACAATTTTATGATCTATCACAAGAATGCTTGAATTAACCAGAATTGTGGCCAAATTCTCTTTTCGTGGTGATCGAGAAATATTATGTATAATACCGTGAAAATAGTTGTATAGTCGGCGATGCATGGAAGGTTTTGGAGAATTTTGGCATTAACATATCAGAGTTCATAAAATATTCATTTAAAAACTTTAAATTGCTATGATGAGTAACTTAACAATTATGCAACCATTTATTGTACGCAACAAAAATGGCAATGCCTAAAATTGTTTGGGATTGGGCTGCAATAACTAAGTCAACAAGTGGAACTAATGAATCCAGTGAGTTCAAAAATGAACATAAATACACGAGAAACTTTATGATTTCATTAAGAACTAAACAATGTTTATCATTCGAGACTACTCGATATTAATAATCAAACTCGTATTGATAGTAAGAAATGCAATTAAATTCATTAAAATCTAAAAATATAATTTTGTTCAATTCTTAGATGTAATTTATTTTATTTATTTTTTTTTTGTAATTTTATGAATTATTGCCATCTGCTTGAATTTTCGTGATGAAATGAAAAACCTTATTTCAAGAATTAAATTTCTTGTGTACAACAAGTTTGACACTCGAAGATGTCGTAAAATTTGTATCATTGATTGTTTAAAGTGTTACTAAAATTAATGTATAAAAAACGTTACCTCACAATCACTAGCGGATGCATAGTGGGCCATGATGGGTCACGTGACCAACCAAATTTTTCAAAATTGAATTTTTTTTTTTTTTTGGATTTTACCTGCTCCAACCATGTTGCCCTTTGCAGAAATTTTATTGAAGCAGAAGAGGAACTCGTTGGAAAATCAAATCCCATCTTCCCTTCCCTTGGAAAATCGTTGATACCTTTTCTGATTCTAATGTTGATTGCTCCCGTCGAAGAAGAACCCGTGTTCACTCTCGGTGTGTGTAATTCTATGGGTAAACAATGGTGGAATCAGTAATGAAAATTTCTTGATCTAACTTCTTATTCAATTTCTGATTTCTTTGGAAGCACGAGACTTACCTCAACCCAAAGCTGTTGAATTTACAGCACGAGCAGAGCAGAGCAGAGCCGAGCCGAGCCGAGCCAAAGAAGTTTATCTATTTTCGTCATGGCCACTAAGGATATATTATTCTTTCATTTCTCTTATCTTAATATACATAAATGTGTATTATATTATTATATTTGTGCTATTCTCGTTGAATTGTTTGATTTCTTTTTTATTTTCTTGCGTTGTCTAAGTTTACATTTGTTATTTTAAAGCTGTCTGTGTTATGATTCTCATAGTACAATATTACCCGTTGAAGAAGGTGAATACAGTTTGAAGGTTGTATAATTTCAATAACTCTTGGCAAGTCTAATTTGTTTTAGAAAAAATCCTAGAATTATGTTATTTAATACAATTTTTAATGATATTTGTTGGGCGGTGGATCCCCGAATTTCTGCATTTTGCTCTTGGAATCCCACCTGTTGTAGTTGGCACCAAACTAGATATGTTTCGATACAAGAGGTTCTAGTCAGTCTCGAGTTTTTTTGTTGAAATTGTCATAGTTAGTGTGTGTGAGTGTGTGTGTGTTTTTTTTTTTTTTTTGATATTCGGGAAAAATAAGTATACTAAAAATTGCCTCATATTTATTTAATAAATTCGGCCTTTTACAAGTTTGATCGTATCCCCCTAACTCAAAATATCTATTTTCGCCAATGATGTGAAACTTGATATATATGTAGAAATATAGTATTTTCAAATATCCATATGGTCATTTGTGACCTATCCTCCGTGGATTACTCGGTTTATATCCTGGCTTATGTTTTTAAGGAATTAATTAGAAAAAACAAGAGAAAATACTTAGAATAATTGGAAAATTATGAAATTCAGACATCCAAAAGGAATATACTATGTGCCCTAAATTATGAAGAGAAAGTAGACTTCCATCATTTAACTTTATGACAATACTTTTAACAAATATTCAAATAAAAGAGAAAAAATAAAGTAGCACCCCCATGACTTGGAAATATTCAAGACGCGGTAAAATCAGATTATCCCCTTTTCTTTCTTTCCTCTCCTTTCTTTCTTTCCTTTTTTTTTTTTTTATGAAAATCATTCCATAGCACTATGGCCTGTGGGTACCAAAAAAATCCTGTGGTAGGGATGTGTAACTAGTCCGACTTCGTTGATTTTTGACAAATCTTCAAACTAAGCCATTTTAAACGGTTTGAAATTTTCTCAAACTTCACCTGAAGATTGTTTCTGTTTTAAATCTCAATTTGATTTTGTATTTTTTTTCTTCATTTTATCGTCACTAGTTCGAAAATTATAAAAAAAATTTATACTTTATTCATGACAAAAAATATTTGTATATCTTATATAATATTTTCATACTTTCTTGACGATGACAAAACTATCAAATTGTAAATTCTAATACCGGCAAAATCAAATAAAAGTTTCAATAACAGGGTCATGAAATTAGGATAATTAACAAAAAATTTGGTATTTGGTAATGGATGTTGGAAAATTTGGTTTTAATTAGTTGATTTGATCAATTTTTGACCAATTATTTTAGTCGATTCCGTTAGTTGGATAAAAAATTTATTTGATTGAATGTGTTCTACTCCATGAGTAGAATAATGTAATGTATTTATTTTCTCAAAACCAATTTAGAGTGAATGAGGAATTAAGGCCAGAAGATGACCACCTAAAATTGAAATAAATTGGGAATAAAAATTGGTGGGAAAATGGAAAATGACAATCTCATATGGAAAACTAGAAGAATAAATACAACTTTATATTACTCGAGTTTGGGACTTGGGTTTGGTCCCCAAGATGTACCAATAATCTTTGAAGGGGAGATAACCCCCATACTAGTAGGTTGAGCCAAAGCCCACACGTGCGCACCGCTGGCATCCGACTCAGCTCGGTCACGGGTCGTGGGTTTGGGTCAAGTTGTTATATATTTTTTGGTAAAATAATATTTGAATTATATTATTTTATTATTATTTAAAATAATATATTTATTTATTTCCCTTGAATTTTCTGCACGCAACACGTGGCTTCTTCTAAAAACTGGCAGTTGACAGTTGAATTACATGTCCAAACGGGTTGTGTCTGTTTAAGATACAACTTTTCGATTGTTGTGTCTTTTGAATATATTCAACTTCTATATAAAGGTCTCAACATCGCGGATTTTATTCATTCTAAAATCAATTCTGATTTTTCTCTCTTGCAAATTTTTTTTTTATCCCTGCATTATTTTATATTTTACATTTCAGTCTTGAATATTATTTTCGTGTATTTTAGTCTTCCATGTTCGTCGAGTCTTGTAATTTGGAGTGCTACTATTACAAGTCAAGATCGTTGTATCTTGAGATTTGAGTGCCGGAATATCGTCAGCACCAGTGCAGGACATTATCGTCTTAAGAAGAAAGAGTCAAACTCTTACCTCGACCATTATTATTTTATTCCGTTCATTTTGAAAGCCAATATTCTGCAAAAGATTATTTTAAATTATAGAACGGTAAAATCATTATTTGCCAATAATGGACAATTAACCAAATGATCCATTTTTGTATGTTAAAGTTTAGTAGTTATATTTTATTTTGAAGGTTAAGATTGTAATCTACGAGTCTCATTTTTGGCCAAAAAATAATAATAAAAATATTTATATATCTATATTTTAAACAATTCGATCTAACTTTAATCTGGCTTTAAGATTCTGAAAATATAACCAACGTTTGACTTATTTCAAAATGGTAGTGTTAACAGATCCACATAGTATCAAATCAACAGTTTAAACATCGATTTTCCAGTTTGGCAGAATTTACTCACAGTTCTAATTGGATGAACATTTGACCCCTCCATAGTCCTCAACATCAATTATAAATAGAAAAGAGGTATAGTTAGAAGGAGATGTAATTTTAAGGGAAATAATAAAAAAATATAGAAGATAGATAGACGTAGGGTCCTCAACTACGTGTTCCTAACTTGACCATGTTATAACTCGTGTTAAAGTTATTTTATTATATCTGTCAAGCTAGTATATTCTTCAACAATACTAACTCGAAATTCCATTCAAGGTCGAAGATACGCTAAAACCTCACTTCGGTAAGAAGTGTAGTGTCTCCTAAAGGGATGTCGACCACCCAGAGGGTAGTCTCTCTTAATAGAACATATTTCAAGAATGGCATAATTAACAATTAGCATATTTTTGCGACAAGAGCACTCCATGATTCTCGGGGAAGTATATATCTGCCCATTGAGGTCAAAGTAGTCAGACGCTCAAGTGTACAACCCGTATTAACAGGTTGGTTGGAAATAACACGTCTGAATTATTATTTTTCACTAGAGAATTTTACGGACATTAAAAAATTGTTTTAATTTAGCTGGATGGGTCGATTTTAAATAAATAATCCATTAAGTTCTATAAAAACCCATTTGTTTTGCGAAGAGTCTACAGATTTTGAACTTATTAAATTAAATTAAAAAATAGATAAATATGGGTAGTTACTATATTTCTCAACCAGGTGAGCCTAACACTCAGCCACCTCCTCTTTTCCAACCTACTCGACCTGCCCAGCCCAAAATGGGGATTTTAACCCCTTTCTTTTGTCAATATATTATACTCAAAGACCTTGGAACGAAGGGGGATTTTACAAACACACGTTCGTCCTTATCCAGGCTATTGCAAGGTCGAGACGAAAGATCCGATCGCCCTCAAAGTCAAGTTGGGAGATCTACCAGTCAACGGAGAACTATCACAGATTTTATAATTGCTGATTTACCTTCCAACTACAGTGCAATCTTGAGAAGACCAATATTATACGAACTAAAGGCCACCACCTCAATATAACATTATGCATGAAATTCCCGCTTCAAGAGGGGTTGGGGTGGTATGAATTGTCCAAGCTGATGCTAGGACCTTCAACATTGACCTTCATAAGGCACGAGTCAACATGTTACAGGGGAAGTACATTAATCGAGCTAAAGAAGTCGAGTTGAAAAAGCTTACCTCGTCCAACTAACCCTGATAGGTATCAAGCATGGACATTGAAATAGGCCAGAAGATGACCACCTTTACTTTAATGAGGTCAAAGCAAATCACAGTTCACTAGATTCCACAATGAAGGAGAATGATAGAAGAGCTGAACCAGTAGAAAAGCTCGACAAATTCCATTCAATGCAAATCACTCCCCAAAAGAACTTCGAATTGGATACGAGCTGTAGCATCCTCTTCGATCCCAACTTGTAGTGTTCCTCCATTAAAACTTGGAAGTATTTGCTGTAAGTGTTATGCTCTAGGTCTAATCAACTTTGGAGCATACACATTTTTAATATATAAATTATCGATGCATATTTATGGCAATATCTATTATTTAACTGAAATAATATTCTAATAAACTAAATAATAGAATCCGTAGATTCAAGTCTTGGTTATTTGTTAATCACAAAGAGTTGTGATTGTGAGATACAA